>JBBDGP010004789.1:0-137500 GCA_037952835.1 Lithobates septentrionalis | reverse complement strand
GACACAATCGAGTTCCTTCACACCAAACTGGTCACACAATGTCTTTATGGGGTTGCCCCCCTCTCCCCAAAGCCATTAACATGGAATTGCCCCCTATGTGACTATAACATCCTCCACTCTTCTGGGAAGACTTTCCACAAGATATTAAAGGGTGTCTGGGAATCTGTCCTATCTGTGAGGTCAGGTAATGATGTTGGGTGAGAAGACCTGGCTTACATGTTGGGCCCCACATTGGGTGCCAAAAAAAAAATAGACTTGACGTGATCAGCATTCCAATTCATCACAAAGAAGCTCAGTAGGGATGAGGTCAGGGCTCTGTGCATGCCACTCAAGTTCCTACACACACCAAACTGGTCAAACCATGTCTTTATGAAGCTGGCTTTTTGCACAATCATGCTGGAACTGACCAGGACCTTTCCAAGACTGTTGCCATGAGTGTGGAAGTGCAGGGGAAAGCTAGAGCCCCTGGCATCCAAAAGAAAATCTTGAGGTCAGGTATTGATGTTGCATGAGGACATCTGGCTTCATGTTGGGGGTCAGGGCTCTGTACAGGACACTCAAGTTCCTCCACACCAAACTGGTCACACCATGTCTTTATGGAGCTGGCTTTGTACACAGGGGCGCAGTCAAGGTGGAACAGAAAAGGGTCCTCCCCAAAATGATACCCCAAGGTTGAATGTGCACAATTGCCTACAGTGTCGTGCTGTAGCATTAACAGTACCGTTCGCTGCAGACACCTGAGCTGAGTCCTTTGGAGGAGAGTCTGTATACCTTTTGTCCATATAATGTATACAGTTCCTTAATCTGAACTAGATGGACTTGTGTCTTTTATTTTAACCAGACTCCCTATGTAACTGGTAATGCCACTGTCACGGTCAGGGTTCGGGCTTGGAGACCAGTAGCTATAGCAGGAAAGAGGCTCCCATTGACCAGCAGGACAGGTATACAGGCAGGTCACCCTGGCAGATGGCGCTGGGCTCACCCGAGGGTGGGGTCCAAGCACTGACCGGTATTCATCAGATCTCCTGATGGTGGAGATGGGTTTTGCTGCTTGTTAGTACCAGTTTGTGGTCCACAAGATTGCCCCACCAGGTGAGCAAGCCGGGGTCCAGTAACTGATATAACAGGTAGGGATCATGCAGAAGCGTAGTCGAGGAACAAACCAAAGCCGGTAACAAGTGCTAGTGTAGATACGGATGGCAACAGGAACAAGGAGAGCGAGATATTGGCTGGAGAGAGCACAATAATCTAGCAAACAGGAAGTGCAAAGGCATGGCTTAAATAAGAAGTGCATGGGAGGAGCAAAGGGTTTAAGAGACACAAGAGACAAGTCAATGCTGTCCAAGAAATCAGGTAGGGAGCTGTCCAGCATCTCAGGTGGCTTGGCAAGAAGAGACAGCACCAGGCACAGTCGAGGTCGCAGGTTCAGATCCGGTCCCTGACAGTCACTTGGTGAAGGGTGTAAAAGCTAAGAAGTAATTTTGCAAATTAACGCAGGAAATTAAGTGACAATGTGAGAGGGCAATGGCCTTGGTGGCCAACTAAGATATCCACCCCTGACGGTAGGTATGTTGTTATGTTTCTCTGTTTTAATCCTCATTGAATATGTACCTGAAAGAAGCAAATTGTCTTTATTCCAGGAAAATCGGTAAGTTTTCAGGCTTCGGTTTTTGTGACTTGTATAATTAGCGCAATAATGGATAGGGGAGAGGAAATTGAGGATTTTTTTTTTCATTAACACCCTGTAAAGGCGTTACTGAACATGCTGAAAAAATCCAAAACTGTGCCCTGCTCTATCCATTATGTTATAATTACTGGTGCATGCAAGGCAGACACGCAAGACTTTCAGATAAACAACTGGAGCGAAGAGCCGCAATAGTCTGCAGAGTAATTTGATGTCACAAAATTCCAAATTATTGCAGAAAAAAATATATCATCTCATTGTGCTCCTATCCAGATCAATAAACGTTAATATTGGGGACTTGAATTAAATTAGGGCAGCACTATGTTTTTTTTTCTTTCTCCTTTTATTTAGGTTTTAAAAATCAAGCGTACTGCTGTTATTAAAGACAAAGCCCTTCCTCAGTCTGGTTTTATCCAAATGATATATCTCTCCTAAAAATATATACACTATATTGTCAAGAGTATTGGGACGCCTGCCTTTACACACACATGAACTTTAATGGCATCCCAGTCTTAGTCTGTAGGGTTCAGTATTGAGTTGGCTCCGCCCTTTGCAGCTATAACAGCTTCAACTCTTCTGGGAAGGCCGTCCACAAGGTTTAGGAGGGTGTCTATGGGAATGTTTGACCGTTCTTCCAGAAGAGCATTTGTGAGGTCAGGCACTGATGTTGGAGGAGAAGGCCTGGGTCGCAGCCTCCACTCTAATTCATCCCAAAAGGTGTTCTATTGGGTTGAGGTCAGGAGAGTCAAGTTCCTCCACCCCAAACTCGCTCATCCATGTCTTTATGGATCTTGCTATGTGCACTGGTCCAAATCATTTGGTGGAGGGGGGATTATGGTGTGGGGGGTTGTTTTTCAGGGGTTGGGCTTGGCTCCTCAGGGGTTGGGCTTGGCCTCTTAGTTCCAGTGAAGGGAACTCTTAACTCGTCAGCATACCAAGACAATTTGAACAATTTCATGCTCCCAACTTTGTGGGAACAGTTTGGGGATGGCCCCTAACATGACTGCCCACCAGTGCACAAAGCAAGGTCCATAAAGACATGGAGGAGCGAGTTTGGGGTGGAGGAACTTGACTGGAACTTGAGTCCTGACCTCAACCCGATAGAACACCTTTGGGATGAATTAGAGCGGAGACTGCGAGCCAGGCCTTCTCCTCCAACATCACTGCCTGACCTCACAAATGCTCTTCTGGAAAAATGGTCAAACATTCCCATAGACACCATCCTAAACCTTGTGGACGGCCTTCCCAGAAGAGTTGAAGCTGTTATAGATGCAAAGGGCGGAGCCAACTCAATATTGAACCCTACGGACTAAGACGCCATTAAAGTTCATGTGCGTGTAAAGGCAGGAGTCCCAATACTTTTGGTAATATCGTGTATTTCCAGTTTTTAGTCAAATAGACTTCCTCTGTAGAACACTCAAGGATCCTTTCCACTGCTTCCTTCTCTGAGTTCCTCTATGTAGTTCAGTCTCCGCCCACTCATAGAAAACCACAAAGCGGAGGCCGTGGACGGAAAAGAATCCCCCGAATTCTGCTGGCAGCCGTGTTTCACGCAGCTGTATTCCCTCAACCGCGAGAAATTTTTAATCGCACTCTATTTAAGAATTGTCCCCCCCCCCTCCGACGTGATGAACACTTGGGTAGAAATTTTTTGAGGGTGGGTTTTGCCTTTAAAATTTGAATACAAGTTTGTGCACCGGCAATATTTGGTTGTATGAGGAAAGTTCACCAGTAATTATAAAAGGTGGTAATGGTCCTCCATCTTTTTCTTATCTCCCCTCCCATCCATCTATTTTTCTTGGATCCCATCAGTCCTCTTTGTCCGTCAGTCCGTTTGTCAGCACCACAAAGATTAGGGGCGCCGGCGCCCGGCGTCCGTCTCTGCTTCAGCAAAGCTGCCTGTCATTCTGCCATGATGGGGAGTGCCCACTGACCCCCGAGGCTGTAAAACCATCCAACACGGGAAGCCCCTCCACCCAGCATGAGACCTCCCTCTCTCTGAAATCCTCTTCCGACAGCCAGCCGTTCAGCAGCCCGGGCGATCTGGGTGAGACTCTCTCTTCAGGTCCATGTGCATCTGTCTGTGTGTGGGAGATGTGCCAGGGAGGATTGGCCCATTTCCGTATTGCTAAATTCTGCACGCGGGTACTGCAAAATGCCGAAACCCTTATTGCTGTAAAAAAAAACTGTTCAAATTGTTCATTAAAATTGTACAATTTTCACATTTATTGGAATTTATCATTCTGTCCATATCTCTAGTACCCCCAGATATCATTTTGTTTACAGAAGTATCTATCGTATCTAAACAATCGTTTGTCTTGGAATTTGATACGTAAAACTTTTTTCAATAAAAATTATTGGAAAAGAAAATTGTGCAATTTCTACTGAGAAAAATTGCGTTAGCTTGCAAACTTTTGCCCAGCAAAAATTTAGATTTTTTTTTTTTTTGAAACAGCAAATATTTTGCAAAAATAATAATTATTAAACATTTTGTGGGTTCATTTTGCAGTTCTTGTGGCAAAGTAAAGCAAGTTGTTTAAAAAAAAAAAATGTGTGTGGTTTTTTATTGTTTTTTTTTTTTTTAACAGAAAAAAATGTTTTTCAATTATTAAGTTAACTTTCTCCAAAAAATTGCAGTTGACAAAAACTTTATATAAAACAAAATGTTTGCAACTCTCCCACCTGCATAGAAGTGTTATGATCAGGACTTTTTTTTTTCTCAGAGAATAGGTGCAGGTACTTCCCCCTTCCGACTCATCCCTTGTCCCTGCCTCCTACCCACCCCCGAGCACCGTCCCTTGGTACCACCCACCCCCGAGCACCGTCCCTTAGTTCCACCCCCTGCCCACCTCCCACCCACTCCCCGAGCACCGTCCCTTAGTTCCACCCCCTGCCCACCTCCCACCCACTCCCCGAGCACCGTTCCTTGGTTCCACCCACCCCCCGAGCACCATCCCTTAGTTCCACCCCCTGCCCACCTCCCACCCACTCCCCGAGCACTGTGCCTTGGTTCTACCCCCCCTATCCACCTCCCACCCACCCCACGAGCACTGTCCCTTGCTTCCATCCCCCCACCCCCGAGCACCGTCCCTTGGTTCCACCCCCCTACCCACCTCCTACCCACCCCCAGAGCACCGTCCCTTGCTTCCACCCCCCCCTACCCACCTCCCACCCACCCCGAGCACCGTCCCTTGGTTCTACCCCCCCTATCCACCTCCCACCCACCCCACGAGCACTGTCCCTTGCTTCCATCCCCCCACCCCCGAGCACCGTCCCTTGGTTCCACCCCCCTACCCACCTCCTACCCACCCCCAGAGCACCGTCCCTTGGTTCCACCCCCCCTACCCACCTCCCACCCACCCCCGAGCACCGTCCCTTGGTTCCACCCCCCTACCCACCTCCTACCCACCCCCAGAGCACGTCCCTTGGTTCCACCCCCCAACCCATCTCCCACCCACCCCTGAGCACCGTCCCAGCAACCAGCACCAATAGACCCTCCAGCAACCAGCATCAATAGACCCTCCAGCAGCCAGCAACAATAGATCCCCACGAGCAACAATAGACCCCCCAGCAACCAGCATCAATAGACCCTCTAGCAGCCAGCAACAATAGATCTCCCCGAGCAACAATAGACCCTCCAGCAACCAACATCAATAGACCCTCCAGTAAACAGCATCAATAGACCCCCCAGCAGCCAGCAACAATTTATCCCCCCGGAAGCAACAATAGACCCCCCAGCAACCAGCATCAATAGACCCTTCAGCAGCCAGCTACAATAGATCCCCCCGGAAGCAACAATAGTCCCTCCAGCAACCAGCATCAATAGACCCTCCCACAGCCAGCAAAAATAGATCCCCCCGAGCCACAATAGACCCCCCAGGAACCAGCATCAATAGACCCTTCAGCAGCCAGCTACAATAGATCCCCTGAGCAACAATAGACCCCCAGAAACCAGCATCAATAGACCCCCCAGCAACCAGCATCAATAGACCCTTCAGCAGCCAGCATCAATAGACCCTTCAGCAGCCAGCTACAATAGATCCCCCTGAGCAACAATAGATCCCCCAGCAACCAGCATCAATAGACCCCCCAGCAACCAGCATCAATAGACCCTCCAGCAGCCAGCAAAAATAGATCCCCCCGAGCAACAATAGACCCCCCAGCAACCAGCATCAATAGACCCTCCAGCAACCAGCATCAATAGACCCTCCAGCAGCCAGCAACTATAGATCCCCACAAGCAACAATAGATCCCCCAGCAACCAGCATTGATAGACCCTCCAGCAGCCAGCAACAATAGATCCCCCCCGAGCAACAATAGACCCTCCAGCAGCCAGCAACAATAGATCCCTCGCTTAACAGTAGGTTCCTCCCACCAGCAACCATAGGTCCACCAACTGTAACAATATACCTCCCCAGCAACAGAAAAGCCCTCCCAAAACAGTAGCTCCTTCCCAGCAATATTAGACCCCACCAGCAACAATAGACCCCCCCACAACAATAGACCCCCCTCCCCAGTGACAATAGATCCCCCAGCAGCCAGCAATAACAGACCCTTCAGCATACCTCTGCCATTACACACATTCAGTGCTGGAGGTGCCGGAACTGCATTTTCTCCAAGTTCCTGTTGAAAAAAGCCCCTCCAACAAACTACCGTACTAGTAACAATAGATCCACCCCAGCAACAACAGATCTCCCAGTAACCAGCATCAATAGACCCTCCAGCAGCCAGCGACAATAGATCCCTCTCATAAGACAAACATTACCTTAAATTCAGCTCAACTATAAAAACAGGCATTTATAGGCATTTTTTTTTTGACCACATCCAAAATTTGCGCTTTTTTCCCGATTGGCGGGTGCTCTAGGAACGTAACCTTTGTGAATTTCGGGGGCGTCGACTGTACTGAATATTTGTTTTTCATTGGCTCTTGGTTCCCTCCAATCTGCGCCTAGACACAAACCTTTTAATCTTTAATTTCTGAATGAGACACAAATTGCACTCTGGAGACCAATCGGCGATCTACAATTCCTTTTTTTTTTTTCACGCATCTCTTTGGCACGGCGGCGCCTCACATGATGGTGACTTTCCAAAGTCAAGGCCGCCCTTTGACAGTGTAATTGAAGCCGCGTCTGTATTTCCTATCGGTGAAGCCAACCGCAGAGCACAAAGAATTCCCATCGAGGCGGCGCCGTGAATTATTTAGCGGACATTATTATGAATGAGGCACTCGGTCGCAAGGGGAAAGCCGCCCCGGACGCATCTTGTGAAACAAGCCCGGCGCTCTCCGACAGCAAAAGGCTGTTAATTAATCAAATAGGGACACAGGAGATGGTGGGGCCTGCCTGTAAACCATCCAGCGTGAGATACCGGCCGGATGTAGACCTTCCTATCATATTTTGACAGTGTTAAGAAGGTGGCGAGGTCCTCCTTGTGCTCCCCCCCTTCAGTTAACTCACCCCTTGGCCCCCCCAGTGCTTGAAACATGTTAGACTTATGCCCCGTACACACGATCGGACTTTCCGCCAACAAAACCGTGGATTTTTGTTTCGAAGGTCGTTGGCTCAAACTTGTCTTGCATACACACGGTCACACAAATGTTGGCCAACAATTACGAACGTGGGAACGCGGTGACGTACAAGACGTATGACGAGCCGAGTAAGGGGAGGTTCAATAGCCAGTAGCGGCTCCTTCCGCTTGATTCTGAGCATGCGTGAACTTTTGCGCGACGGACGATCGGAAATTCCGACAACAAAGTTTTGTTGGTGGAAAATCTGAGAACCTGCTAGCCAACATCTGTTGGTGGAAAGTCTGACAACAAAGGTTCGATGGTGGGACTTTCCACCAACAAGCTCACATCCAACATTTGTTGTCGGAAAATCCGATCGTGCATACGGGGCATAAGAACGCTGTGCAATGCAAAAAAAAATTAAAAAATTTAGATTTGCCAAGACTCAAACTAAGGCATGGCTCGTCCCCTCTCGATGTGTTTCTTCCACAGATTGCCACCACCCGTGCTTCACCTTCGAGACGGAAATGGTCTCCGAGCCCTTCAGCCAAGACCCGGTGCCCGGGAACCGCAGCCCGGCCCCCCACCCCCCGTCCGCCTGCAAAGCTGTGGTCAGGGGCCTAAAGGGCAACCAGCCGGTCCAGTGGGAGATCGCCTTCGACATCCAAGAGCTCTTCAGGGAGCGCGAAAACCGAGACGACGACGAGAGCGACCTGTGGAACGAGACCTTCCACCACTTGGCCGCCAAATCCATCATCCGAGACTTCGAGCAGCTGGCGGAAAGGGAGAGCGAGATCGAGCATGGTAATGAGGCGGTCAGGTTCTGTCCAAGCTGTCCAGGTCTCTCTAAACCCAAATCTGCGCTCCGGCCAGAGCAGAGACCATACAACTTATGTGGGGCCCCCGTGTCTGGTCACTCATTTACACAGGCGGTAGTAGGTTTTGGGTAAAATGATTGGATATATGTTTTGGGAACTTCTATATGATTGGAATGAAAGCATCTGATATTTAATAACACTTGAGGAACTGCCTCTCAGATGAGGATTAGAGAAACTGGGGGCCCCTTAATTTTGTGTCTGTGTGGCCCCTTCCCATGGAGATTCATCCCGTCTCAATCCATTGTAACACTTCAATTCCCCGCATGTCCACTTGCAGTTGCGCAACAGCAGGATGGACTGAGCTGCGTATTAATTGGCCAGCACGGTACAAACCGCTTATTGAGTAGGTCATTTGTATCGGTTCCGTATCTACCATCAGCTGGATCAGGGGTCTCCAAAATTTTTCGGGGTGCCAGTTTGCCAGTTTACTGTCCTTCAGACTTTAAGGGGGCCAGACTGTGGCCATTGGGAGTAAAAAAAGGTCCAGATGTCAGCGGGAAAATGAATGCCTCATCATTGGTGTCAGTGGGAGGAATAGTGCCCCATCATTGGTATCAGTGGAAGGAATAGTGCCCCATCATTGGTGTCAGTGGGAGGAATAGTGCCCCATCATTGGTATCAGTGGGAGGAATAGTGCCCCATCACTGGTGTCAGTGGGAAGAATAGTGCCCCATCACTGGTGTCAGTGGGAGGAATAGTGCCCCATCATTGGTGTCAGTGGGGGAAATAGTGCCCCATCACTGGTGTCAGTGGAAGGGATAGTGCCCCATCATTGGTGTCAGTGGGAGGAATAGTGTCCAGTCATTAGTGTAATTGGAAGGAATAGTACCCCATCATTGGTGTCAGTGGGGGGAATAGTGCCCCATCACTGGTGTCAGCGGGAGGAACAGTGCCTCATCATTGGTGTCAGTGGGAGGAATAGTGCCTCATCATTGGTGTCAACGGGAGGAATAGTGCCTCATCATTGGTGTCAGTTGGGGGAATTGTGCCCCATCATTGGTGTCAGTGGGAGGAATAGTGCTCCATCATTGGTGTCAGTGGGGGGAATAGTGCCCCATCATTGGTGTCAGTGGGGGGAATAGTTCCCCATCATTGGTGTCAGTGGGAGGAATAGTGCCCCATCATTGGTGTCAGTGGGAGGAATAGTGCCTCATCACTAGTGTCAGTGGGAGGAATAGTGCCCCATCATTGGTGTCAGTGGGAGGAATAGTGCCTCATCATTAGTGTCAGTGGGAGGAATAGTGCCTCATCATTGGTGTCAGTGGGAGGAATAATGCCCCATCATTGGTTTCATTGGGAGGAATTGTGCCCCACCATTGGGCTAATTTTTGGTGTCATTGGGAGGAATTGTGCCCCTCCGCTGGTGTCAGTGTGTGGGGGGGGGGATTATGCCCCATTGTTGGTATTAGTGGATGAAATAGTGATACAAGGAAACAAAGGGCCACATCTGGCTCCTGGGCTGAGAGAGAATACAGAATTAAGTTTGGAGACCACTGAGCTGGATAGTAGTTTAAATTCTCTCTTATATTATATTTTGATTATATTTTAGGTCTCTTTTGTCTTCCTGAATTCTGTATTATCAAGCTGCTGCTGCTGGACAGAGGGATGATCACAGAAATGAGATGGAAGGCGGCGCCTAGGTGGTGATTTCTGGCTAGTGGCTCCCTGTGGGCGTGTGCAAACACGTGATCTCTAGTGTGTCATCCAATCAGCTGCCACTGGCAGCAATCAGCTCCTCCTCTCCGATCCTCTCTCCTCCCCAGCAGAGCTTGTGGAGCTTCCCAGCCTGTGGACAGTCAGGTGGTGATTATTGCCACCTTTGGTGGCTTTTGGGAGAAGGTCCCATGTACCATCCCAGCAGCAGGCCTTGCCTCCATACATCTTCCAGCTGACGCAGATTGGCAGTGGATGGGGGAGAATTCCACAGGGCTGCAGTTTAATTGTCAGTAAAACTTTTCTCCTTCCACTCATCTCACCTCGGACTGGACACATCCCCACTGATATTCATGCATGAAAAATTCATAGAAGACGTGAGAACAGACAGGAGCTGACAGGTGAAGACGATCGCCCCGCCGCCGTGCAGCAGATAATTGGCTGAGGAGAGATTGTTCTGAAATCCTCAATAACAGTAAAAGGACATTTCATACGGGAGGTTGGAGGGGAAAGCCGGGCGCTCCTGGGAAATATCTGACAGATACTTTATATTTCCCCTTCTTCTTCCATTGAGAATATTTCTTCTCCTCTGTGGTCTGCTGAATGGGCTAAAAAAATTACAGAATAACATCATTTTCAGTCCCAAGTATGTCATCATTCGATAACGTGACATCACCATACAGTCTGAAGTATGACATCATCCTTGAGGGGGGCTGGACTGTGACCATTGGGAGTAGAAATTGTCTTGGAGACAATGGGAGTTAACAGTGCATCTTTGCCAATCGTTGGTGTCAGTGGGGGGAATAGTTCCTCATCATTGGTGTCAGTGGGGGGAATAGTGCCTCATCATTGGTGTCAGTGGGGGAGAATAGTGCCCCATGATTGGGGTCAGTGGGGGAGAATAGTGCCCCATCGTTGGTGTCAGTGGAGGGAATAGTGCCCCCTCATTGGTTTCAGTGGGGGGGAATAGTGCCCCATCGTTGGTGTCAGTGGGAGGAATAGTGCCCCATCGTTGGTGTTAGTGGGGGGAATAGTGCCCCATCGTTGGTGTTGGGGGGGAATAGTGCCCCATCGTTGGTGTCGGTGGGGGGAATAGTGCCCCATCATTGGTGTCAGTGGGGGGGAATAGTGCCCCATCATTGGTGTCAGTGGGGGGAAATAGTGCCCCATCATTGGTGTCGGTGGGGGAATTGAGCCCCATCGTTGGTGTCAATGGGAAGAATAGTGCCCTGTTGTCGATGTCAGGAACAAGAATTATACCCCATTGTTAGTGTCAGTGGGAGGAAAAGTGTCCCAAGGGCCCGATAAAGGCATGTCTGGCCCCCCGGATCACAGTTTGGAGACCACCGCCATAGAGTGACATGACCATACAGTTTAAAGTATGACATCATCCAATCAAGTGACATGATAGTACAGAATAAAGTATGACATCATCCTATAGCCTGGAATAACTATGCAGTTCAAAAGTGTGACATCAATCAAGTGACATCACCATAAAGTATATCATCCTATAACATACCATAAATTCTACAGCTTGATGTCATCCTATGGAGTGAGATCACACCACAGTATGACATCAGTATGACATCATTGTATAACACGTTACCATGCTCAGTACCCACAGAAATATTATATTATCTGGATTTCCTTCATCTCACACTAAAATACATTTTCAAATATCAACTGCTGGGGTACCAGAGGAGCAGTGGCGTCGCTAGGGGGTGGCTTTTGGGGCTATAGCCCTGAATCTGGGGCCCATAGCCCCGAGTTTCTGCATAGGTCTCCAAGGGGATTGGAGGCTCTCTGGGGACCCTGATGTAAGTGGGGGGCTCTCTGGGGACGATGATGCAAGGGGGAGACTCTCTGGGGACCCTGATTTTAAGGGGGGGGCTCTCTGGGGACCCTGATTTTAAGTGAGAGGCTCTCTGAGGACCCTGATTTAAGGGGGAGGCTCTCTGGGGACCCTGATGTAAGTGGGGGGGCTCTCTGGGGACCCTGATGCAAGGGGGAGGCTCTCTGAGGACTCTGATGTAAGTGGGGGCTCTCTGGGGACCCTGATGTAAGGGGAGGCTCTCTGGGGACCCTGATGTAAGGGGAGGCTCTCTGGGGACCCTGATGTAAGTGGGGGGCTCTCTGGAGATATATATATATATATATATATATACACATATATATATATATATATATATATATATATATACACACACACACACACACACGTATATTACTGTATATACATGTCTATGCCCACCCAAGCATATGACTTTCTTTAATACGCTGCTATGGGCTCTAACCCCAGATCTTTTGTAGACCTAGCAACGCCCCTGCAGAGGAGTGACGTTAATGAACACTGCCACAACGTGACATCACACTACAGTTTCTGTGATGTCATCAGAACACAGATTAGGATTTCATTACACAATAGAATGATGTCATAATACCATATATGGGGACTATAGTATAATGATGCGACATTATAAAGCCACATAGGTGATTACATCATAATGTAGCGTGACATCATACTACCAACGATCTTCAAGCATTTATGATGACCTCACGCTACCAAGTGACTTAAACCCCCCCAGCCCCCACCCATGATTATCCTAATTATTTCCTATGTGTGTTTTCACAGGAATTGGGCGAAGGTTCCAGCTGAACGCCATCAACGCCAGCAAAGCCTGCAACGTCATCAGCAAGTACACGGCCTTCGTCCCCGTCGACCTGAGCAGCAACTCGTACCTGCCCAGCGTTGTGGAGTACGCCAACACAGGTAAGCGGCGGCGGCGCAGTACTTAGAAAACGCGTGTCGCTGTGCTCTGCCAGCCTCGGTAGTCGCCAGCACTGTTGGCCTTTATCTGAGATTTATGTTTGCTTTCCTCCTGTGTCTTTAGTTCTTGACCCCCCCCCCCAGCGTGTCCTGCAGCCCGTCCTTCTGTCGTGTTAACTGTGCGTCTCTCGTCTGGTCCTCTCTCTCTCTCTCTCTGTCCTTGTCTGGAGGCCCCTCCCCCCTGACTGAAGAGGATGCGCTCATTCCCTGCTAGGTGCCGCACTTAAGCAGGGTTCCCAGAGGAGCCTGAGCTCCGGAAGTCGCCGCCTACGAGGATTCTCCATCGGCCTCGGGCGCTCCCAGTCCACGTGCGTGTCGGAACCGTCAGAAGACCGATTTTTCAGTAAGCTACTATTGCAGCCTAAAAAGGAAAAGTCTACTTGTAGAGAGAGAACTCAACATGCCTATTTGTACATAACCCTCCTCCTCCTCCCGTAGCATCAGAAATTCCCCTTCTTTTCACAAATGCATCCAAGCTGCCCCACCGGCCTGTCACTGGATGAGCGGGTCACGTATGACATCACATGACGCTACGATCCACCATCTTTCAGTGACTGTTATAGAAAAGTCAAAGTGGATTATGGACCATCGGTGGTCCATCAGTGGTCCATCGGTGGTCCATTAGTGGTTTCTAATGCGTAGCCCAAAAATATTTTTTTCTTGGATTGAGTGACCCCCCCATTGGAGGAGATTTTCACTCACTTCCTGTCCTTATGACACCAAGACAAAAATGGTGGGACTGGTTGTCACCAGGAAGAGAAAGCAGATATAGCAAAAAATATTGTCTAACCCTTCCCCCAGTCTACTCGGGGGTGGTGTTGTCATTGGTCCCACTCCCAGTCCTTCCTAGTGGGGGGGGGGGGGGGGGGGGTGGAATCTCCCCAATGGGACATTGATGACAATAAAAACCTGATTTAGACTAATCCTCCCACACAAAATAATTCAATAACATTGATAACACACCTGATTGAGCAATCTTACTGGATACAGTGTAGCGAAACAGTACTAACGGAGTAACATTAATAATATTATACAGGATTTATATAGCACCAACAATTTACGCAGTGCTTTATAATATAAAAGGGAGGCAATACAATAAAATATAAGAGGGTTAAGAGGGCCCTGCTCAGAAAAGCTTACAATCTAATAGGGTGGGGCAAGTGGTACAAAAAAGTTGTAACTGTGGGTGATGAGCTGATGGAAGTGGTAGGAGATCAGTCGGAGGCGTGATAGACTTCCCTGAAGAGATGAGTTTTCAGGGATCACCTCAAGGCAGCCATAGTAGGAGACAGCCTGGCAGATTGAGGTAGAGAGTTCCAGAGGATGGGAGAGGCTCTGGAGAAGTCCTGAGCCAAGACAAGCATGGGAGGAGGAGAGAAGGGAGCTAGAGAACAGGAGGTTTTGAGAGGAATGGAGAGGATGGTTTGGGTGATGATTTGGAGACAAGATTGGTGATGTAGCTCGGGGCGGAGTTGTGAAAGGCTTTGTATGCTGTGGTTAGTATTTTGAATGTAATTCGCTTGGCAATCGGAAGCCAGTGTAGGGATTGGTGGAGAGGGGTGGCAGACACTGAGCAGAGGCCAGTGTAGGGATTGGTGGGGAGGGGTGGCAGACACTGAGCAGAGGCCAGTGTAGGGATTGGTGGAGAGGGGTGGCAGACACTGAGCAGAGGCCAGTGTAGGCATTGGTGGAGAGGGGTGGCAGACACTGAGCAGAGGCCAGTGTAGGGATTGGCGGAGAGGGATGGCAGACACTGAGCAGAGGCCAGTGTAGGGATTGGGGGAGAGGGATGGCAGACACTGAGCAGAGGCCAGGGTAGGGATTGGTGGAGAGGGATGGCAGACAATGAGCAGAGGCCAGTGTAGGGATTGGTGGAGAGGGATGGCAGACACTGAGCAGAGACCAGTGTAGGGATTGGTGGAGAGGGGTGGCAGACACTGAGCAGAGGCCAGTGTAGGGATTGGTGGAGAGGGGTGGCAGACACTGAGCAGAGGCCAGTGTAGGGATTGGTGGAGGGGGGTGGCAGACACTGAGCAGAGACCAGTGTAGGGATTGGTGGAGAGGGGTGGCAGACACTGAGCAGAGGCCAGTGTAGGGATTGGTGGAGAGGGATGGCAGACACTGAGCAGAGGCCAGTGTAGGGATTGGTGGAGAGGGGTGGCAGACACTGAGCAGAGGCCAGTGTAGGGATTGGTGGGGAGGGGTGGCAGACACTGAGCAGAGGCCAGTGTAGGGATTGGTGGAGAGGGATGGCAGACAATGAGCAGAGGCCAGTGTAGGGATTGGCGGAGAGGGGTGGCAGACACTGAGCAGAGGCCAGTGTAGGGATTGGGGGAGAGGGATGGCAGACACTGAGCAGAGGCCAGGGTAGGGATTGGTGGAGAGGGATGGCAGACAATGAGCAGAGGCCAGTGTAGGGATTGGTGGAGAGGGATGGCAGACACTGAGCAGAGGCCAGTGTAGGGATTGGTGGAGAGGGGTGGCAGACACTGAGCAGAGGCCAGTGTAGGGATTGGTGGAGGGGGGTGGCAGACACTGAGCAGAGACCAGTGTAGGGATTGATGGAGAGGGGTGGCAGACACTGAGCAGAGGCCAGTGTAGGGATTGGTGGAGAGGGATGGCAGACACTGAGCAGAGGCCAGTGTAGGGATTGGTGGAGAGGGGTGGCAGACACTGAGCAGAGGCCAGTGTAGGGATTGGTGGAGAGGTGTGGCAGACACTGAGCAGAGGCCAGTGTAGGGATTGGCGGAGAGGGGTGGCAGACACTGAGCAGAGGCCAGTGTAGGGATTGGCGGAGAGGGGTGGCAGATACTGAGCAGAGGCCAGTGTAGGGATTGGCGGAGAGGGGTGGCAGACACTGAGCAGAGGCCAGTGTAGGGATTGGTGGAGAGGTGTGGCAGACACTGAGCAGAGGCCAGTGTAGGGATTGGCGGAGAGGGGTGGCAGACACTGAGCAGAGGCCAGTGTAGGGATTGGCGGAGAGGGGTGGCAGACACTGAGCAGAGGCCAGTGTAGGGATTGGCGGAGAGGGGTGGCAGACACTGAGCAGAGGCCAGTGTAGGGATTGGTGGAGAGGGGTGGCAGACACTGAGTGGTTGGTAAGGTGGATGAGTCTGGCAACAGTATTCATGATAGAGGGGAGGAGCCTATGGAGAGGTAGACCTATGAGGAGAGAGTTGCAATAGTCAAGGTGAGAGATAACGAGGGAGTGAATGAGAAGCTTGGTGGTTTCATTCGTTAAAAAGGGGCGAATTTTAGAGAAGTTACAGAGGTGAAGTCTACGAGCTTTTGGATTTAGGGCTGAAGGGATAGGTCAGAGTCTAGGATTACACCCAGTACCCTGGCATGACGGGAGGGATTGATGGTTGCATTATAGATTTTGATGGAAAAGTCATGGAGGGGGGGCACGGGCGGGGGGAATATTATCAGCTGGGTTTTGGAGAGATTTAGTTTGAGGAAGTGGTGCGACATCCAGGCTAATACGTCAGTTAGTAAGTTAGTAATGCGTGAGGAGACTGAAGACGTGAGGAGTAGACAGATAGATTTGGGTGTCATCAGCTTAGAGGTGGTATTGGAAGCCGTGGAAAGTTATCAAGTGACCAAGGGAGGAGGTGTAGATGAAGAAGAGAAGGGGTCCAAGAACAGAGCCTTGGGGGACCCCTACAGAAAGAGGAAGTGGAGAGGAGGAGACAGAGTTGTAAGCAGGGGCGTTGCTAGGTCTACAAAAGATCTGGGGCTAGAGCCCATAGCAGCGTAGTAAAGAAAGTCATACGCTTGGGCAGGTATACACATGTATATACAGTAATATACGTGTGTGTGTGTATATATATCCCCAGAGAGCCCCCCACTTACATCAGGGTCCCCAGAGAGCCTCCTCCTTACATCAGAGTCCTCAGAGAGCCCCCCCTTTCATCAGGGTACCCAGAGGGCCCCCCATTTACATCAGGGTTCCCAGAGAGCCCCCCTTAAATCTGGGTCCTTAGAGAGCCTCTGCCTTAAAAACAGGGTCCCCAGAGAGCCTCTTCCTTGCATCAGGGTCCCCAGAGAGCCCCCACTTACATAAGGGTCCCCAGAGAGCCTCCCCTCCCCTTTGGGGACCCCTGCAGAGACTCTGGGCTATTGGCCCCAAATTCGGGGCTATAGCCCCAAATGCCACCCCCTAGCAACGCCCCTGGTTGTAAGTAACACTGAAGGAGCGCTGTGAAAGGTAGGAGGAGAACCAGGATAGAGCAGAATCTTGGAGGCCAAGGGAACGGAGTTCATTGAGAAGGAGCTGGTGGTCCAACAGTATCAAAGGCCGCAGAGAGGTCAAGTAGTAGGAGTATGGAGTAGTGGCCGTTGGTTTTCAGCAGTTAGTAAATCGTTACTGGGTTTTAGTGAGGCAGTGACATGAAAGCATACCAAAGTTTATTATTGTATCTCACCATGAATGAAGTGATAGACTTTGTTATACTTTTTTTTTTTTGCTACTCCATTAGTATCTTTTCTCTTTCTTTGGTTTATTGGTCGGTTACTGTATCCAAAGGGTCATTAAAAAGCCAGCTTAGTTTGTTTGTCTTCCACCGTAGATGTGGATGAGACAGCGACCTCACCCTGCACAACCCCCGTTTCCTCTGGATGGGAGCGATGCAGCTTTCCACAAGGTATGTCCTACAAATGGGAAGACATGGACTGTGCCAGGTGACCTTCTCTAACTTCCTTCTTATCTTAGACAAGGTGTGGGGGGGGGGGGGGGGAGGTGCTGAATACGAATCCTTCACCAGTAAAAGTGAGGTCCTTGGTGGATCCAGATATCTTGGGATTCTGTGACCCTACACGGAGTGGGGAGCCCCTCGAAAAAATAGAGGTCACCCAAATTGAGTAGTCTATATACAGTTGCACCAGAAAAAGAGGCAAACAATCCGATAGTCCGAAAAGTATTTATTGGTGCAGCAAGTGACCAGAGAAAGGAAAAACCAACAGCCAACGCATTTCGGGGGGCCAAAGATCTCCCCCTTCCTCAGGGCTGCAAGACTGACATAAAAACACCTTAAATCTCAGAATAATTCAATTGGTACTTAGGCACATTAACTAAATTAAAAAAATCTAAAAGGAAAGTTCAGGCTGTATCAAACATAAAAAGTTCACAAAGCGTTCCTTTGAGTTGTTTTCTTGGTCTCTTTTTCTGGCGCAACCAATCATTTTTCTTATCCTGGCGTTCAATTTTTGCCGCAACTGTTTTCCAAATCCCTAAAGCCGCAGGAATATATATATATATTTATATATTTTTTTTGAAGGACCCTAATGTGAGATTGTGAAATAGCATCTTAGTGTTCCCAGGTTCTATACTACCCTCTAGGGCACTCAGAGAAAGGCTGCTCAGAGTCATGTGACAAGAAGTTGCAGGTCTTTCAGAAGTGCTGTAAAAAGCTTACAGGTAAAAAAAAAAAAAAAAGTTGTTTCATGTGTCCTTTATGTTGGGTCACCCCCATTTGGCTGTTTCAGGGGTTAGGCTCGGAGACCAGTATCTATAGCGGTAGAGAGGCTCCCATCGGCCAGCAGGATAGGCTTACAAGCAGGTCACCATGATGTAGGCTCATCGAAGGTGCGGGGTCTAAGCACTAGCCGGTATTCACCAGGGCTACTGATGGTGGGGATGGGTTTTGCTGCATGTTGGTACCAGGTTGCGGTCCTCAGGATTGCCCCACCAGGAGGTGAGTAAGCCAGAGTCCAGTAGCAGATATAGCAGAAACGTAGTCAGTAAACAAGCCAAAGGTCGGTAATGAGTGGTTGCAGATTGGGACCAAGCAGAAGCGTAGTCAAGGAACACACCAAAGGTTGGCAATGAGTGGTAGCGAAGATACGGGTGGCAGCAGGAGCGAGACATTGGCTGGAGGGAGCACAAAAATCTGGCAAACAGGAAGTACAATGGCATGGTTTAAAAAGAAAGTTTATGGGAGGAGCAAAGAGTTCAAGGTTCAAGAGAAACAAGACACAAGGCAAGGTTGACTAAGAAATCAGGCAGGGTGCTTCCCAGCATCTCAGGAGGTGGCTTAGCAAGAGGAGATACCACCAGACACAGCAGAGGTTGCAGGTTCAGATCTGGCCCCTGACAGGCTGACTGGGTGCTGGGGGCCAAGTTGGGGCTCATCTTCACCTCAAACTAACAGTAAATTAGAAAAAAAAGAAGCTGGTGGCACACCTTAAAATACAAGTTTTATTGTTCTGTACCAGTAAAAGAAAGCCTCCTATGGGGCCGCCTTTACTATACATCAAATTAAAGCCCGGTTTTGGTGAAACGCGTTGCAGGAAAAGGTCCCAGCTTCGTTTTGAATTACACGTTGTGCCACCAGCATCTTTATTTGGATGCACAGTGAAAAGCTTGTTGACTACATTTTTTCCATTGTCGGAAAACTGAGCGTTCTTCATTCTTCGTTCCTGTAGGTGCCCAACGCAGTCCTTCCGTCTCCTCCTCCCATTCTCAGAGGTCCATAGAAAGTCTCTTTGCGGCCAGGTAAAATGGTTCAGCGGTGTAAAGTGACAGCTCCCCTCCCCCCCTTCAAGCAAATCCCTCATCTCCTCTGTCTTTACAGGCTGTCTCTGAACAAGACTCGGCTCCTGACCCGCGCAGCGAAGGGATTTATGATTAAATCTCCAGGGAAAGGCAACGAGGAGAGCGAGAGCGAGAACATTGATTATTTACCTCTGGTAAGGTGAACAGTCAGGTTGTACCAATGTAAAACTGTCAGCTGGCTTACAGTCTATTACTTCATAATGGCCAACGTAGAGCTGGGCGCTCATCAGGGCCGATCCGGAGCACAGGCAAGGGAGGCGTTTATCCCGGGTGCAGCTGTTTTACCTGTATAAAAGGTACAGATGTTATACCAACCCTCAGGATCAGTTTCTTTGGAAGGCTTTGAGAAGCTCTTTAATCTGTAGCATGGTATAGATTAGGCGTCTCCAAACTTTCTTAACAAAGGGCCAGATTACTGTCCGTCATTGGTATCAGTGGGAGGAATAGTGCCCCATCATTGGTGTCAGTGGGAGGAATAGTGCCCCATCATTGGTATCAGCGGGAGGAATAGTGCCCCATCATTGATGTTAGTGCGAGGAATAGTGCCCCATCATTGGTGTCAGTGGGAGGAATAGTGCCCCATCATTGGTGTCAGTGGGAGGAATAGTGCCCCATCATTGGTATCAGTGGGAGGAATAGTGCCCCATCATTGATGTTAGTGCGAGGAATAGTGCCCCATCATTGGTGTCAGTGGGAGGTATCGTGACCCATCATTGGTATCAGTGGGAGGAATAGTGACCCGGTCATTGGTGTAAGTGGGAGGAATAGTGACCCATCATTGGTGTCAGTGGGAGGAATAGTGACCCCTCATTGGTGTCAGTGGGAGGTATAGTGCCCCATCACTGGTGTCATTGGGGGGTATCGTGACCGGTCATTGGTATCAGTGGGCGGAATAGCGACCCGTCATTTGTGTCAGTGGGAGGAATAGTGACCCCTCATTGGTGTCAGTGGGAGGAATAGTGCCTCGCCATTTGGTATTAGTGAAAGGAATAGTGTCCCACCATTGGTTTCAGTAGGAGAAATAGTGACCCGTCATTGGTGTCAGTGGGAGGTATAGTGCCCCATCATTGGTATCAGCGGGAGGAATAGTGCCCCATCATTGATGTTAGTGCGAGGAATAGTGCCCCATCATTGGTGTCAGTGGGAGGTATCGTGACCCATCATTGGTATCAGTGAGAGGAATAGTGACCCGGTCATTGGTGTAAGTGGGAGGAATAGTGACCCATCATTGGTGTCAGTGGGAGGAATAGTGACCCCTCATTGGTTTCAAGCCTCCCTGACTGCCAGGAGTCTCTTTCCCGGGTGTGGCTGTCTGTCTCTTATCACCCTAGATTATTATTTTTTGGATTCATTTTTGATAAATGGCTGCATACATAAGTGATGTGTTGTGCCTCGAGGCCTTCTCTGCTGCTTTATGTAAATAATTTTGGTAGTGGATTATGTATATATTGTATATATTCTGAACATGGATGTGTATTCCTTGGATTTCTGTTGAAGTTTTGTACTATGGTTTTGTTTTTTACTTTTGTATAAAATTGGTTTCAAAATAGCAGCGCTAAAAGCAATCTCTAATCATAAAGTGAGATGTAGTGAAGAGTGATATAATAATGAATCAACCTGTGTAATGATTACATCAAGTCCTCACTCCTCATCATTAATGTGCATACAGTGATATGCTCAGAAAATCGCAAAAGAATGGTGCATATAAACCAATTAAGTGAATAACATATCTGTGCACACAAAAATATAATGTGAAAGTTATATCTATGTGAGAGTCAATGTAAATTAACTCGCAAAAATTGTATCTATAAAGTGTGTCCACAAACAATCCAAAAGTAAATAGTCCAAAACAAATTCCGTGACGTGTTGTGGTGCAAATCTTCTACTTAAATGAATCTTCCACCGCACCTCTGTGACTGTGAATCCACTCCCCTTAGGTGAATAAACTCACCAGCTCCTTTTGCCCACACTCTCGTGTCAGGGCCAACAAGCCTTTATCCCACACTTTCAGGGGAAATGATTGATCTTCAGTGGTAAACCTGTACACCTTTACATCTCCAAAGTGTGATGCCCAAGAGCTCTCTCCACATGAAAGAAGAAAAATAATCCAATGGTGCAATAACGTAATGATATTTATTAAAATCACAAGCTCCTTCACCATTACACTCACATCTTTAAAATTCACTGCAGGCTCAAAAGTAACACAGCACAACAAGCTGTCGCAGCATCAAATTAAATCAGTAAACCAGTGTGTGGTGGTCACGGCGGACCCAGGTACTGCGCTCTCCAGATACCCGCCTCACCCGATCCCTGGTGTAGATATGACCGGCTTCCACCCTTCCTCGTATGGCGCTCCCTGTCACAGCGTCCTACGTCACTAAGAAACGATTGCCGTGTAGCCACGCCCCGACATGTTTCGTCATAAAGACTTAATCATGGGATTATGACGAAACATGTCGGGGCGTGGCTACACGGCAATCGTTTCTTAGTGACGTAGGATGCTGTGACAGGGAGCGCCATACGAGGAAGGGTGGAAGCCGGTCATATCTACACCAGGGATCGGGTGAGACGGGTATCTGGAGAGCGCAGTACCTGGGTCCGCCGTGACCACCACACACTGGTTTACTGATTTAATTTGATGCTGTGACAGCTTGTTGTGCTGTGTTACTTTTGAGCCTGCAGTGAATTTTAAAGATGTGAGTGTAATGGTGAAGGAGCTTGTGATTTTAATAAATATCATTACGTTATTGCACCATTGGATTATTTTTCTTCTTTCATGTGGAGAGAGCTCTTGGGCATCACACTTTGGAGATGTAAAGGTGTACAGGTTTACCACTGAAGATCAATCATTTCCCCTGAAAGTGTGGGATAAAGGCTTGTTGGCCCTGACACGAGAGTGTGGGCAAAAGGAGCTGGTGAGTTTATTCACCTAAGGGGAGTGGATTCACAGTCACAGAGGTGCGGTGGAAGATTCATTTAAGTAGAAGATTTGCACCACAACACGTCACGGAATTTGTTTTGGACTATTTACTTTTGGATTGTTTGTGGACACACTTTATAGATACAATTTTTGCGAGTTAATTTACATTGACTCTCACATAGATATAACTTTCACATTATATTTTTGTGTGCACAGATATGTTATTCACTTAATTGGTTTATATGCACCATTCTTTTGCGATTTTCTGAGCATATCACTGTATGCACATTAATGATGAGGAGTGAGGACTTGATGTAATCATTACACAGGTTGATTCATTATTATATCACTCTTCACTACATCTCACTTTATGATTAGAGATTGCTTTTAGCGCTGCTATTTTGAGTTCACTTGGGGCGAGTTTGTGGTGAATCAATTTTTTATTGTATACTTGTTATTATTTAAGCAGCAGCTCAGATTTAGGTTTTTACCATCAGCGCAGCGTTTTTGGGTGTATGAGTGGGCGGATTTTTATACATCTGATTTTTTACATTATAAAATTGGTTGCTTGATTCTTTTTAATAAAAGATCAATAGTGACCCCTCATTGGTGTCAGTGGGAGGTATAGTGCCCCATCACTGGTGTCATTGGGAGGTATCGTGACCCGTCATTGGTATCAGTGGGCGGAATAGTGACCCATCATTGGTGTCAGTGGGAGGAATAGTGACCCCTTATTGGTGTCAGTGGGAGGAATAGTGCCTCGCCATTTGGTATTAGTGAAAGGAATAGTGTCCCACCATTGGTTTCAGTGGGAGAAATAGTGACCCGTCATTGGTGTCAGTGGGAGGAATAGTGCCCCATTATTGGTATCAGTGGGAGGAATAGTGACCCGTCATTGATATTAGTTGGAGGAAGAGCGCTCCAGCATTGGTGCCAATGGAAGGAATGGTGCCTCGTGTCAGTAGAAGAACCAGTGCTCCAAGGGCCTAATAAAGGAAAGCAAAGGCCACATCTGGCCCGCTGGTCGCAGTTTGGAGACCACTGGTATAGATAATGATTCCCTCCTTCCATTCTTCTGTCCCATCCCTTTTATTTACTACGATAGCCTAAGACCATCTATGGATTGTCTTTATTTTTTCTTGGCACCTATGATATTTACTGGTTAAACTAATAATGACATTTCCCTCTTAGGTCTCTCTGCAGCTGGCTTGTGGAGGCTTCCTGCTCAACCAGACCTTTGCTGATGCTACAAATATCCCAATGGACAAACTCAAGTGGACCTCCCCTTTCAGCAGTCACCGTGCCGCTCTCAGTCCAATGTCTCACAGTTCTCCATCCCGAAAGGACACCAGCCTTCCTGTGGGCACATGCCAGTTGTTGGCGCCGGCAGATGACTTCCATGCCACAGTGAATGGGTTCGGAGAGGATGTGAGCCAACAAACCCGAACGCGGCATTTATCAAGCAGTGGCCTGGAGAGTCCTTCTCGCTCTTCAAAGATGGACAATGAACTGTCCCTCCCAGTCCTCCCTATCCGTCGGTTCTCCTCTCCTGATAGTGTACAGGACACCTCCTCCATCCACACCGATAGCGGTTTGGGGTCGGAGTCTGATGGCACCGAGGTGCAGTCGTGGATGGAGAGCATAGAGGAGCAACGCAAGTCTCACCCAGAAAGCATGATCTGGGCTACCGCCGTGGCCCTGGCCTGGATGGAGAATAACTCCGCAGCTTATTTCACAGAGTGGGAGCTTCTAGCCGCCAAAGCTGATAGGTGGTTGTGTAAGCAGCGGATCCCAGAGGGACGCACCCTGGCCACGGTCAAGTCCGCGGCTCAGCAGCTCTTCGTTTTGCTCCGGCACTGGGACGAGAACCTACAGTTCAATGTCCTGTGCTACAATCCCAGCAGTATGTAGCAGAAGCAGTGAAAGATGTGGTGCAAAAACATTGTGTGTTGTGGTATGGCTGTTCCGTGAAGACGTTTATCTGTTCTCTCAGTGTTGGTTGGTCTGAAGTGACGTCTTTGCATGTTGGCACTGAATGTACTGTCCGGCCAGCAGGGGGAGCAGTTAGGGAGGGCTGCCTTTCTAGGGCCTGGTTTCTGCACCCCAATGAAGTACCAAGATGGCCAGTGGGCGGCAGGTTCAAAGGGGGGAAAACTGTGGTGGAAGCGGGACTTATGAAAGGGTCATCAAAGTTATACATCAAAGGATTTCCTCCTCAGATGCTTCAGATTTCTTTTCTATTCCCAATTGCAGTATAGGCAAATAAAAATGAGCACCCAGTAAGGAGTCACAAATGGAATTGACAGTTTAGCCCTTGAAAATGTAAAACCCGGGTACATTCATTCTTTTGAACCTAGGATGGCATGAATGAAAAGAAGACTAATGTTGGTGTAGACCAGGGGTCTCCAAACTTTCTGGACAAAGGGCCAGTTTACTGTCCTTGAGGCTTTAGAGGGGCAGTTTGTGGCTAGTTGGATTAGAAAACGCCAAAGTGTCAGAGACAGTGGACAGTGCCCCATCATTGGTTTCAGTGGAAGGAATAGTGCCCCATCATTGGTTTCAGTGGAAGAAAAAGTGCACTATTGTTGATATCAGTGGAAGGCATGGTGCCTTATTATAGATATTCAAGGTAGGATTGGTGCCCCATTATTGGTGTCTATGGGAGGAATGGTGCCACCTCTATTGGTGTCAGTGGGAGGAATGGTGTCCCATCATTTAGTATCTGTGGGAGGAAAGGTGCCCCATCATTGGTGTCTATAAGAGGAAAAGTACCCCATAATTAGTATCTGTGGGAGGAATGGTACCCCATAATTGGTGTCTGTTGGAAGAAAGGTGCCCCATCATTAGTGTCTGTGGGAGGAATGGTACCCCATCATTGGTATTTGTGGGAGGAATGGTACCCCATTATTGGTATTTGTGGGAGGTATGGTACCCCATCATTGGTATTTGTGGGAGGTATGGTACCCCATCATTGGTATCTGTGAGAGAAATGGTGACCCATCATTGGTGTCTGTGGGAGGAATGGTACCCCATCATTGGTATCTGTGGGAGGTATGGTACCCCATCATTGGTATCTGTGAGAGAAATGGTGACCCACCATTGGTGTCTGTGGGAGGAATGGTGCCCCATCATTGGTGTCAGTGGATAGCATGGGGCCCCAAGGGCCAAATAAAGGCAAGCAAGGGGCCACATCCAGCCTGCGGACCACAGTTTGGAGACCACTGGTGTAGAACAAGGTCAGGATGGTGCTGCCACCACTCAGGGGGACTGCTAGGGTCCTCAGATAAGGCATTCTTGGATGTCATGGTTGACTAATCCAACGAGAAGGGCAAATGTGCCTGTCAAATGAGAACATTAGTGTTTCCACAAGAGGCCCACCAACATGGGCCTAAATGGTTTTGAGTAGAAAGGACCAGATAACTCATCAAGTACACAGGTAGGATGGCAAGCAATTGATATAGGTCTCATAGGGTAAGGTTTTCCAAACGATCTGGAGCAGATTTGTGAGACCACAGACTGGCCTGTTGGATGAACAACGTTGTGCTTTTAAAGAGAGATACAAGTTGGGTCTTTCATGACCAGCTTGTCAAGACAGTGGGCAAAGGTGTCAGATGTGTTTTACAGACAATGAAGTCAAGATTCCATGGAGTGTAGGGTGGGCAAAGCTATACATTTCACGGAAGGAAACAGGGTTGGGGCATCTTTGAGGACAAAGTTGTCACAAAACAGCCAGAATGGCAGAAAGGTGGGTAGAAGGCCACGCGAATGGGGAGTGCATGCTCTACGGGTGGGTAGGGAAGGATTGGCAGATTATCAGTGTAAAGCATAGTGGGAAAAGATTGTTTTCCTGGTACAGTCTGGCCTCGTGGTGGAACAGACCAGGCTTAAATGTCAACATTCTGAACAAGGTATTCTAGACTTTCTAGACTGTGCTCTTGATGAGGAGGACAGGCAGTGATCGCTGAGTAGACATATTTCTCTTTGCTAGTCTTCTATATTTCAACATCTCAGCAGTCTGCTGGCACGTGCTCTTCGCATGGTTCTCCGCCCCGTTGTGCTCATGGTGGTCCGTTCTGCCGTCTCTAGTGACGTAGCATCATCTACGTGTGTATATATGGTGGTCTTCCAGCCTCGTGGGTGTGTGTGCTGACATGTGAGTCTTGCGCATCTCCTTCATATTAATGGAAGGGTGGTGGTCAGTCTGCGTGGGGTGGAGAGGGGCTGGCTGTGCCCCAGTAATGCCCAGCTCTGTCCGTCTTCTCTGTGAGAATGTAACCAGCCACGTGGTAGCAGTACGTGGTGTGTGGTCTATTTTGTGCTGTATTGGGGGATTTGGGTTGGGAAATCACTTGCAGGAATGTGGGAACTGGTCTATGCATGGGGGTTCTGGGCTCTTGTGTTTGAGATTCTATTATTAAATATAATTTTCTGGCCTTTGTGTGATTATTTTCCATGTCTTTGGTTTCGGTAAGATTTTCTTCCCTTCTGTCTCTGTGGACTCTCAATAGCCTGGCAATGTTTCTAGAAGAACTTGAGGCATAGACTCCATTAGACATCTGAAGGTATGCTGTGGTATCTGGCACCATGCTGTCAGTAGCGGATCCTTTAAGTCCTGTAATTTGTGAGTTGGGGCCTCCATGGATTAGGCTTACCATACTGCATACTTTTGCCTCCCCAACCCCCATCAATGAGCCTTCCCTCTCCCAACCTCCTTCAATGAGCCTTCCAACCTCCATCAATGAGCCTTCCCTCCTCACCCCCATCAATGAGCCTTTCCTCACCACCCCATCAATGAGCCTTCCCTCCCCACCTCCATCAATGAGCCTTCCCTCCCCACCTCCATCAATGAGCCTTTTCTCACCACCCCATCAATGAGCCTTCCCCTCCCCACCTCCATCAATGAGCCTTCCCTCCCCACCTCCATCAATGAGCCTTCCCTCCCCACCTCCATCAATGAGCCGTCCCTCCCCACCTCCATCAATGAGCCTTTCCTCTCCACCTCCATCAATGAGCCTTCCCTCCCCACCTCCATCAATGAGCCTTCCCTCCCCCACCTCCATCAATGAGCCTTCCCCTCCCCACCTCCATCAATGAGCCTTCCCCTCCCCACCTCCATCAATGAGCCTTCCCTCCCCACCTCCATCAATGAGCCTTCCCCTCCCCACCCCTATCAATGAGCCTTCCCCTCCCCACCTCCATCAATGAGCCTTCCCTCTCCACCTCCATCAATGAGCCTTCACTCCCCACCTCCATCAATGAGCCTTTCCTCTCCACCTCCATCAATGAGCCTTGCCTCCCCACCTCCATCAATGAGCCTTCCCCTCCCCACCCCTATCAATGAGCCTTCCCCTCCCCACCTCCATCAATGAGCCTTCCCTCCCCACCTCCATCAATGAGCCTTCCCTCCTCAACCCCATCAATGAGCCTTTCCTCCCCACCCCATCAATGAGCCTTCCCTCTCCACCTCCATCAATGAGCCTTCACTCCCCACCTCCATCAATGAGCCTTTCCTCTCCACCTCCATCAATGAGCCTTGCCTCCCCACCTCCATCAATGAGCCTTCCCTCCCCACTACCCATCAATGAGCCTTCCCTCCCCACCTCCATCAATGAGCCTTCCCTCCCCACCCCCATCAATGAGCATTCCCTCCCCACCTCCATCATTGAGCGTTCCCTCCCCCACCTCTATCAATGAGCCTTCCCACCTCACCTCCATCAATGAACCTTCCCTCCCCACCTCCATCAATGAGCCTTCCCTCCCCCACCTCCATCAATGAGCCTTCCCTCCACCTCCATCAATGAGCCTTCCCTCCCCCACCTCCATCGAAGAGCCTTAGCCGCCCATGACCCTGCCACTGGTTGGCCGGTTTTCCTTCCTTGTGCCACTTTTGGTCAGTCCTGACCCCTGCAGACCGGTAACATCCCACAAGAGCTGCAGTTTTGGAGTTCCTCTGACCCCGTCGTCTAGACATTACAATTTGGTCCTTGTCAAAAATGCTCCCATCCTTACACTTGTCCATTTTTTTCTGCTTTTAACAGATCAACTTCAGGGACAACATGTTCACTTGCTGCCTAATATATCCCACCCACTTTCAAGTGCCATTGTAAGGAGATGTCATTCACGTTACCTGTCATTGGTCAAAATGTTACAGCTGATTGGTGTAAGTTAAGGAAATTTGTAAGCTTCCCTCTGGAATTTTCCTAAAACAGTCATTTTGCAGATAGATAGAATTTGTCTATCCGGGATGGAAGGGGGGAGGGGTCATCCAAGGGCCACACAGGGGATTAACATGAAACAATTTAATCAAGGGAATGATAATCTCTGGATGCGTTTTCTCGGTGCTGGAAAGTCGGACTCCTGATAGCACCATGGATGTCGCACACACAGCTCCATACACCCCATGGAGAGGAGACTCACAGCTGACTATTAGATTCCGCTCTCATTTGCTTATTAAACAATAATAGTGGAAACCTCATCTCCGTTATCCGGGAAGCGATGCTCATTTATTGATTTATATTTGGATACTTTTGTCTCATCATTACTATTATCCAATGATTCCTAAGCTTAAACCCACCCAGGAGACTGCGGACAGGCTTCAGCTATCTGCCTTTTAGTTAAGCTGTGGAGAGTCATGTGACTCCTCTCCGCTTCTCTCTCTCTTTTTAATCAGCACATTGGTCGTCAGGCTTTACTTCTGCAACTCTCTTTTTTTTTTTTTTTTTAGAGGAAAACCTCCCATCTAATGTATATGGCGGGCCTAAGGAACATGCACAGACGTCCTGTTCAGCCTCTAATCAGGGAAATCATAAGGAGGCCTCATAGGGCACCAGGATTTGGGGGGGGGGGGGGGGGGGATGCAGAGAAATCCAAAGTGCAACTCCCCAGTCACTTTTTGGGATTAATATTTTTAAAAACACCTGTCTTCCGTTCTCTGGCACTGCACCCTTTCTCCTACTGGGCACAAAGTGGGGGGTTTTGGTTTGCCTTGGCTGTTGCGAAGGAAGTGTGTGGCTCTGCTCCCTTGTGGCACACTGCTGTTTGGTATCTCTGGTTTTTGGTGCTCTGTGGCATCCAGGATGCCCCATCGCATTGCCGCGTAGGGGGGTGCTAGTACGGTTGTGGATGGTGGGGGTAGACCCAACCCCCGCATCGCACGCACCATTCGGGGGCTGCTTAATTGGAATTTTGGGCGCAGCACTGCATCCTTCACCCTGCAGGTGGAATGTGAGGGGGGCGGCAGAGGTGAGCCTTCACCCATGTGGCCAGGGATCCTGGCACTGGCTCTGCCTGTATTGTATGGGAGATGTACAAGAAGCCCCCCCCCCATCTTTGGGGGGGGGGGGGGGCTTGCAGAGGGATGTCACCCCTGTCGTTATGGGGATGAGACCCCGTGTCTACTGAACCAGGGGTCCCCAAACTATGGCCCTCCAGTTGTTCAGGAACTACAATTCCCATCATGCCTAGTCATGTACAATGCCTCATGGGATGTGTAGTTCCGAAACAGCTGGAGGGCCGTAGTTTGGAGATCCTATTCCTGGGGTAAGCAAAGAGAATAGTACCCCCTGAGCTGGAAACAACCCCCGTCCTCCAGTTCAGGCCCCATAATAATATATTTCTACCCAACACTACATGTCTTATTATAGGTGTGCGCACAGGGTGTGCCAGGTGTGCCTGGGCACTAGGGATGAGCCGAACACCCCCCGGTTCGGTTCGCACCAGAACCCACGAACGGACCGCAAGTTCGCACGAACGTTAGAACCCCATTGACGTCTATGGGACTCGAACGTTCGAAATCAAAAGTGCTCATTTTAAAGGCTAATTTGCATGGTATTGTCCTAAAAAGGGTGTGGGGACCCGGGTCCTGCCCCAGGGGACATGTATCAATGCAAAAAAAACTTTTAAAAACGGCCGTTTTTTCGGGAGCAGTGATTTTAATGATGCTTAAAGTAAAAAAAAAAAAGTGAAATATTCCTTTAAATATCGTACCTGGGGGGTGTCTATAGTATGCCTGTAAAGTGACGCGTGTTTCCCATGTTTAGAACAGTCCCTGCACCAAATGTCATTTTTAAAGGAAAAAATCTCATTTAAAACTGCTTGCGGGTTTAATGTCATGTCGGGTCCTGGCAATATGGATGAAAATCAGTGAGACAAACGGCATGGGTACCCCCCAGTCCATTACCAGGCCCTTTGGGTCTTGTATGGATATTAAGGGGAACCCCGCACCCAAATTAAAATAAGGAAAGGTCCCTATATACTCTGAACAGCAGTATACAGGCGGTGCAAACAAGACAGGGACTGTAGGTTTGTTGTTAAGTAGAATCTCTTTGTAATTTTGAACATTTTTAATGTGTTTAGCTCCAGCCAAAAAATCTTTTCTAAGCTTTTTGGAAAACATAGGGAAGGGTTATCACCCCTGTGACATTTGTTTTGCGTCTTTCCTCCTCTTCAGAAGATTTCACCTCACTTTTTTGTCCCAATGAAAAATGTTTTTTGAAAATTTGGGTTTTTTTGTGGAACAAGGATTGGAAAGCATCAGTGGAAAGGAGAAATTGTTTTCCCATATTAACTCTTACATGAGAGAATTTCCCTTCCTAGGGGTAGATTTCATCTCACTTCCTGTTGTCTCCTTCCGTTTGCAAGTAGGAGTCGTTTGTAAGTTAGATGTTTGAAAGTAGGGTCCTGCCCTATATACTCAGCAGAAATTTGGGCCTTAGGTGTTGCTGTGGCCAAAACACTGTAAGCCCTCACAGGGCCCTGCTGTGAAATATTAGATCAAGAATTGTAATTACATGCCCCTGTTGAACAGGAGCTGAAAAATTAGGCCTTAGGCACTGGTGCTGGTGCCACAACACTGCAACCCCTCACAGACACTCTAGTTGGAACGCAGGAACGAGCACTGCTGCAAAGTATTGCATCAAAAATTGTAATTACACGCCCCTGTTAGACAGGGGCAGAAAAATTGGGCCTTAGGCACTGGTGCTGGTGCCACAACACTGCAACCCCTCACAGACACTCTAGTTGGAACGCAGGAACGAGCACTGCTGCAAAGTATTGCATCAAAAATTGTAATTACACGCCCCTGTTAGACAGGGGCAGAAAAATTGGGCCTTAGGCACTGGTGCTGGTGCCACAACACTGCAACCCCTCACAGACACTCTAGTTGGAACGCAGGAACGAGCACTGCTGCAAAGTATTGCATCAAAAATTGTAATTACACGCCCCTGTTAGACAGGGGCAGAAAAATTGGGCCTTAGGCACTGGTGCTGGTGCCACAACACTGCAACCCCTCACAGACACTCTAGTTGGAACGCAGGAACGAGCACTGCTGCAAAGTATTGCATCAAAAATTGTAATTACACGCCCCTGTTAGACAGGGGCAGAAAAATTGGGCCTTAGGCACTGGTGCTGGTGCCACAACACTGCAACCCCTCACAGACACTCTAGTTGGAACGCAGGAACGAGCACTGCTGCAAAGTATTGCATCAAAAATTGTAATTACACGCCCCTGTTAGACAGGGGCAGAAAAATTGGGCCTTAGGCACTGGTGCTGGTGCCACAACACTGCAACCCCTCACAGACACTCTAGTTGGAACGCAGGAACGAGCACTGCTGCAAAGTATTGCATCAAAAATTGTAATTACACGCCCCTGTTAGACAGGGGCAGAAAAATTGGGCCTTAGGCACTGGTGCTGGTGCCACAACACTGCAACCCCTCACAGACACTCTAGTTGGAATGCAGGAACGAGCCGTGCTGCAAAGTATTACATCAAAAATTGTAATTACACGCCCCTGTTATACAGGGGCTGAAAAATTGTGCCTTAGGCACTGGTGGTGGCGCCCAGAACCAAAAATGTTCTTACAAGCTATCAGCGTGATGATTGAGGAGGAAGAGGATAATTACTCAGGGATAATCACTCAGCATCAGCATAGGCAGTCTTTGAAGGGATCTGAAAAAAATTATTCAGTTACATCAGCATCAGGTGCTTGGTAGCTGGTGGTGATCCAAGACTGATTCATTTTTATGAAGGTCAGCCGATCGACCGAGTCAGTGGACAGACGCACCCTGTGATCGGTTACCACGCCTCCAGCAGCACTGAATGTACGTTCCGAAAGAACGCTGGATGCAGGACAGGCCAGTAGCTCAATTGCATACTGTGCAAGCTCTGGCCAGTGATCCATCCTCAAGACCCAGTAACCCAGAGGATTTTCGGTGGGAAAGGTGTCCAAGTCTGATCTTGCCCCTAGGTATTCCTGCACCATGTAAAACAGACGCTGGCGATGGTTGCTGGAACCGATCATACCTTGGGGCTGCGGACCAAAAAATTGTCTGAACGCATCGGTCAGACGGCCACCTTCTCCACCGCTCCTTCTTTGACTGACCGAAGCCTCAGCAACACGTTGTCCAGAAACAGGAGTTTGTAACCTCCCAGTCTCTGGGAACGCGTTGCACAGACCTTTCTGCAAGGCCTCCCGAAGATGTTTCATCCTCTGCTCCCTCTGCGATGGCAAGATAAGGTCCGCAACCTTACCCTTGTAACGTGGATCAAGGAGGGTTGCCAGCCAGTATTGGTCCTTCTCCTTGATACCACGAATACGAGGATCCTTACGCAGGCTTTGCAGGATCAGGGAGGCCATGCAGCGTAGGTTTGCTGAGGCATTCGGTCCGGAGTCCTCTGGGTCACTAAGGACAACAACGTCCGCAGCCACCTCCTCCCAGCCACGTACAAGTCCATGTGTTCCTTGGGACTGATCCCTTAAAGACTGCTGATGCTGAGTGCCAGGCTCCACCTCCATACTGACACAATCTTCCTCCTCCTCCTCCTCCTCGTCCTCTTCCTGTGTGATCGGCGGGCACGCAGGAACACTGTCTGGATAAAGGGGGCCTTGAGAGCTAAGGAAGTCCTCCTCTTCCTGCCTCTGTTCTGCCTCAAGTGCCCTGTCCATTATTCCACGCAGCGTGTGCTCCAACAGGTGGACAAGGGGGACAGTGTCACTGATGCATGCACTGTCAGTGCTCACCATCCTCGTGGCCTCCTCGAATGGTGACAGGACAGTGCATGCATCCCTGATCATGGCCCACTGGCGTGGGGAAAAAAAACCAAGGTCCCCTGACCCTGTCCTGGTGCCATAGTCGCACAGGTACTCATTGATGGCCCTCTGCTGCGTGTGCAGCCGCTGCAGCATGGCCAACGTCGAGTTCCACCTGGTGGGCATGTCACAGATTAGGCGGTTCTTGGGCAGGTTAAACTCCTTTTGGAGGTCCGTCAGCCGAGCACTGGCATTATATGACCGGCGGAAATGCACACAGACTTTCCTGGCCTGCCTCAGGACATCCTGTAAGCCCGGGTACCTGCCCAAGAACCGCTGCACCACCAAGTTAAGGACGTGAGCCAAACAGGGCACATGGGTCAGTTGTCCCTGTCGGAGGGCAGAGAGGAGGTTGGTGCCATTGTCGCAAACCACCATTCCTGCCTTAAGTTGGCGTGGCGTCAACCACCTCTGAACCTGCCCCTGCAGAGCTGACAGAACCTCTGCCCCAGTGTGGCTCCTGTCCCCCAAGCACACCAGCTCAAGCACCGCATGGCATCTTTTGGCCTGCGTACTTGCGTAGCCCCTTGAACGCCTACGGAGCACCGCTGGTTCCGAGGAAGAGGCCATGGAGGAAGAAGAAGAGGAGGGGGTGGAGGAGAGAGGTGTGTCACAATCAGCATTTTGGAGGCGTGGTGGCGGAACAACCTCCAACACTACTGCACCTTGTCCTGCATCCTTCCCAGCTGCCAGCAGAGTCACCCAATGCGCCGTGAAACTTAAGTAACGTCCCTGTCCATGCCTGCTGGACCATGAGTCAGCGGTAATATGCACCTTACCGCTGACCGCCCTGTCCAGCGAGGCATGGACATTGCCTTCCACATGCCGGTAGAGAGCCGGAATCGCCTTCCGTGAGAAAAAGTGGCGTTTGGGTACCTGCCACTGAGGAACCGCACATTCCACAAACTCACGGAAGGGGGCAGAGTCTACCAACTGAAAAGGCAGCAGTTGAAGTGCTAGCAATTTTGCCAAGCTAGCATTCAACCGCTTGGCATGTGGATGGCTGGGAGCAAACTTCTTTCGGCGGTGCAGCAGCTGGGGCAGGGAAATTTGCCTGGTACAATCTGACGTCGGTGTACCAAAAGCAGATTGCCCACAAGTACTTGGCTGTGACACACCTAATTCTACACCTTCATTCCTCTCACTGCAGGTCTCAGAGAGGACTGAAGGTCTAGTGGGGTTGGAAATCTCAGCTGATGAGGAGCAAGGAGAGATCCTCTTTGTTCTTTGGTGTGGGTCTTTCAGATACGCTTGCCAACGAACTGCATGGCAGGTCAACATATGTCTGGTCAAGCATGTGGTACCCAAGCGGGAGATGTTTTGGCCACGCGAGATACGCTTGAGACATATGTTGCAAATAGCAGCGGTGCGATCTGATGCACTCGTCTCAAAAAAGGCCCACACCAAAGAACTTTTTGAATAACGCGCAGAGACTGCAGCGCCCTGCACATGTGGAGCTTTGGGGTGTGATGCAGTCAATGTGCTGCCCTTAGGCTGGCCCCTGGAGGGCATCCTGCCTCGTTGGTGATGTGCCGCCTCCTCCTCCTCCTCCTCTCTCCTATCAGGCACCCACGTTGAGTCAGTGACCTCATCATCCCCTCCCTCCTCATCACTGGAGCAAACCTGGCAGTATGCTGCAGCAGGGGGAGCATGACTGCCAGATTGCTGTCCTTCTTGGGCACCCCCTCTGTCCGTGCTCATGTTACTGCCTTCATCGAGCTCAGTATCATCATCAGAGCCTTCCAAACGCTGGGCATCCTCCTGGAGCATGTACCCAACACTGTGGTCAAACAGTTCGAGGGAATCCTCATGAGGACATGGTGGAGCTAGGGAAGGAGTCACTGATGACATTGAGCTGAGGGAAGAGGCCGCTGCTTTGCCAGACAAAGCACCCTGGGCATGGGTGAGAGAGGATGAGGAGGATGAGAACGGCTTGGTCATCCACTCGACCAAGTCTTCCGCATGTTGCGGCTCAACACGGCCAGCTGCCGAAAAAAAGGCCAAGCGTGTCCCATGGCCACGTGCTGATGAGGATGCACCGTCTCCACGACCAGCACTAGACACAGAGCCTGCTTGCCCTCTCTTATTGGCTTGTGACTGTCTGCCTCTCCTTCTTGGCCTTCCAGACATACTAATGGCCTGTAGCTGCACTAAGCTGGGATAGAACACCTGTAATTTTCTTCAGGTAGCTTTATATACTGTAACCAGACAAGCCTGCCTGTCAGTAGGAAGATAACAGGAACGGATCTAGCTGAACACTGTGAGCAGGACACACTGTACTAAATGTAAATAGTCTAGCTGCCTGACCGTGGTACTAATAGGATCAAAAAGAACACCTGTAATTTTCTTCAGGTAGCTTTATATACTGTAACCAGACAAGCCTGTCTGTCAGTAGGAAGATAACAGGAACGGATCTAGCTGAACACTGTGAGCAGGACGCACTGCACTGAATGTAAATAGCAGGAACGGATCTAGCTGAACACTGTGAGCAGGACGCACTGCACTGAATGTAAATAGCAGGAACGGATCTAGCTGAACACTGTGAGCAGGACGCACTGCACTGAATGTAAATAGCAGGAACGGATCTAGCTGAACACTGTGAGCAGGACGCACTGCACTGAATGTAAATAGCAGGAACGGATCTAGCTGAACACTGTGAGCAGGACGCACTGCACTGAATGTAAATAGCAGGAACGGATCTAGCTGAACACTGTGAGCAGGACGCACTGCACTGAATGTAAATAGCAGGAACGGATCTAGCTGAACACTGTGAGCAGGACGCACTGCACTGAATGTAAATAGCAGGAACGGATCTAGCTGAACACTGTGAGCAGGACGCACTGCACTGAATGTAAATAGCAGGAACGGATCTAGCTGAACACTGTGAGCAGGACGCACTGCACTGAATGTAAATAGCAGGAACGGATCTAGCTGAACACTGTGAGCAGGACGCACTGCACTGAATGTAAATAGCAGGAACGGATCTAGCTGAACACTGTGAGCAGGACACACTGCACTAAATAGTCTAGATAGAAGATAACAGGAACGGATCTAGCTAAACTGAATACAGTGTATATATATATATGCAACACCTGGGATGCATATATATACACAATACACTGTAAGTGCAGCTAACTGACTGACTGTTCTGCCTAATCTATCTAACTCAAATCAAATGACACTGTCTCTCTCTCTCTCTATCTCTCAGCACACCGGAACACACACTACACAGGGCCGCCGTGCAGGCGGCCTTATATAGTGTGGGGTGTGTACTAAATCCCCTGAGCCATAATTGGCCAAAGCCACCCTGGCTTTGGCCAATTACAGCTCTCTCTACTGACGGCGCTGTGATTGGCCAAGCATGCGGGTCATAGTGCATGCTTGGCCAATCATCAGCCAGCAATGCACTGCGATGCCGCAGTGAATTATGGGCCGTGACGCGCCACACGAATTTGGCGCGAACGGCCCATATCGTTCGCAATTCGACGGACGGTCGAACAGCCGATGTTCGAGTCGAACATGGGTTCGACTCGAACACGAAGCTCATCCCTACTGGGCACATCCTAATCTTCCTGTGCTGCGCATATTCCCCCTGCTGCTTGGCTGCAGAGAAGGGGACTGGGGAGTCCCTTTCTCTGACCCAATAGTGAGACATCAGGGGTCTGATATTTCACCATAGCCCCCCCCCCCCCCATGGGGCTCCTAAAAAATAAAAATATATATATATATTATAAGGTAAGTAATCATAATAAAAATAAACTACTGACACCATCCACTGCCCTACTACTATATGTATACAATAGCAGCCTTAGCTCTGCTATTTCTGAACAATCAGGTATATAGGAATATAGGAATATTACCTTTTTCTAACACAAACACCCCAAAATTCCACCTCCTAGCACAAATCTTCTTCCCCCCTCCCAACACAGATCCCTTCAAATACCACTCCTACCACCCCTCCCTAAATTTCCCCTACTAGAACAATTCTTATCCCCTGCTGCCCCCTAAATTTCCCCTCCTAGAACAATTCTTATCCCCTGCTGCCCCTCAAATTTCCCCCCCTAGAACAATTCTTATCCCCTGCTGCCCCTCAAATTTCCCCCCCTAGAACAATTCTTATCCCCTGCTGCCCCTCAAATTTCCCCTCCTAGAACAATTCTTATCCCCTGCTGCCCCCCAAATTTCCCCTCCCAACACAAATCCCCCAACCACCTTGTGGTGCACTGCCTCGGGACGCCATGAAATGAACTGCACTGTAAGGTGCACAAGGCGCATTGACATTCGTTGTGGCGACACGCATGATACTGCGACGCACTGCGCCGGGAAGGTGCGAATGGCCCCTCCATCGTTCTTCACATGCGTGACTAGTGAACGGCTCGCTGCCCTGTGAATGAGGAGCGTGCGGTGAAACGTAATCTCATTTATGGCTGCTAAAAGGATCGACCACTGAGGAGGGAAATATCGATCGGGGACATGAAAGTCGAAGGATTAATGATGGAGGACGAAGACCTTGAATGTGGAGGCCGATCTAAGAGACAAGAACGTCCCCCTCCCCTCCCCCTCCTTACAGAGAGAAATCGCATTAAAGCTTACCTTTCATTTCCCAGCACTCAGTCCATCCCATAATGAGCTCCTCGCTGGGCACCTGCACTGAATTTACTGCTCACTGAACCGCAGCTGAGGAGGGAACCTTCTCATTAAACAGGCCCTGGCATGTGAACAGGGCTGGTGCAAGGATTTTTGACACTCTAGGCGAAACCTCATTTTGCCAACCCCCCCCCCCCCCCTGCCCCACCCTTGACTTCACCTCCTTTGCCCTGGCCTTGTATATCCCACCATTTTTATCAATGCAGCCTCACCAGCACCCATCAATGCAGCCTCACCAGCGCCCATCAATGCAGCCTCACCAGCACCCATCAAATCCAGCCTCACCAGCACCCATCAAATCCAGCCTCACCAGCGCCCATCAAATGCAGCCTCACCAGCGTCCATCAAATGCAACCTCACCAGCACCCATCAATGCAGCCTCACCAGCACCCATCAAATGCAACCTCACCAGCACCCATCAATGCAGCCTCACCAGCACCCATCAATGCAGCCTCACCAGCACCCATCAAATCCAGCCTCACCAGCGCCCATCAAATGCAGCCTCACCAGTGCCCATCAAATGCAGCCTCACCAGCGCCCATCAAATCCAGCCTCACCAGCGCCCATCAAATCCAGCCTCACCAGCACCCATCAATGCAGCCTCACCAGTGCCCATCAAATGCAGCCTCACCAGCACCCATCAAATGCAGCCTCACCAGCACCCATCAAATGCAGCCTCACCAGCACCCATCAAATGCAGCCTCACCAGCACCCATCAAATGCAGCCTCACCAGTGCCCATCAAATGCAGCCTCACCAGCACCCATCAAATCCAGCCTCACCAGCACCCATCAAATGCAACCTCACCAGCGCCCATCAAATGCAACCTCACCAGCGGAGGGGTGGGGAAGGATTATACTGGGGGACAGATTGACCTGGAGGGGGGAAGGATTATACTGGGGGACAGATTGACCTGAAGGTTGGAAGGATTGTACTGGGGGACAGATTGACCTGGGGGGATTATACTGGGGACAGATTGACCCGGAGGGGGGAAGGGTTATACTGGGGGACAGATTTGCCTGGAGGGGGGAAGGGTTATACTGGGGGGCAGATTGACCTGGGGAGATTATAGGGGGGGACAGATTGGCCTGGAGGGGGGAAGGGTTATACTGGGGGACAGATTGACCCGGAGGGGGGAAGGGTTATACTGGGGGACAGATTGACCTGGAGGTTGGAAGGATTGTACTGGGGGACAGATTGACCTGGGGGGATTATACTGGGGACAGATTGACCCGGAGGGGGGAAGGGTTATACTGGGGGACAGATTGACCTGGGGGGATTATAGGGGGGGACAGATTGGCCTGGAGGGGGGAAGGGTTATACTGGGGGACAGACTGACCTGGAGGGGGGAAGGATTATACTCTGGGACAGATCGACTTAGAGGGGGGAAGGATTGTATTGGGGGCAGATTGACCTGGGGGGATTTTACTGGGGGACAGATTGACCTGGAGGGGGGAAGGGTTATACTGGGGGACAGACTGACCTGAGAAGGATTAAAGTATTTAACCATGTCCTTTCCTCCTGCCTGCAGCAGACTGCTGCCATTATCTAAGCCTAGGCATTGTCCCCGGGGGGAGGGGAGACTGACAAAATGCTTCCTCCTGCCTGCAGCAGACTGATGTCATTGTCTCAGCCTAGGCATTGTCATTGGGGGAGGGGAGACTGACAAAATGCTTCCTCCTGCCTGCAGCAGACTGATGTCATTGTCTCAGCCTAGGCAATGTCACTGGCAGGAAAAAAAAATCACTTTTTAGGATATATATAAAGCAGTGAATGTGGCTTACACCAATCCTTCACTGGTGGTGAACCAATCACTGTCATGCACCAGGAAGATTCACCTGCAGTGAATGTTTGCTGAATGTCAGACTCTCTGCTCTATAATTCTCGCGGTCTTTGTATTCATGTTGTTCCCCAGGCATTTCCGCACTCATCGTTCTCACGTTTAGCGTTTCATCTGACTTTTGTCTAATAATACTTCTGAAAACGACCTGCAGCTTTCCTCGCCTTTGTTCGCCATCGCAGTCGCGGGATTCGGGGATCTGAGACGAGTGATCAAAACAACAGCCGGGGGGGGGGGGGCTCCGTGACGCTTTATTTAATCTCAGCGGCCAACGCCTGACTCATCCCTTCTGCCGCGTACTGCGCCATTGTTGTGACAACACAGGCGGCGGCGCCTGAGAAATTTAACGAGGGAAATCACACCGCCAGAATGTTCTGCTTCAGCTGGCCCCGAATTTTAGGAAAAGCCCACGTCTCCTCCACAGCCCAGACATTCTGCAGGGTTCACGTCACACGGAGGGATTTAAATCTGCCCCTGAAAAAGACAAAACTGTGAGATCTGCGACAGCCATCAGCGTTCCGCCATCGTCATCCTCATCCTCGCCTCAATGGGTTGGTGGACTGACCTGGAGCGGGCACATGTGTTCATATCGGGTGTCCTGACTGTTCGCTGGCAGGTTCTCTTTAGGCAGTGAAGCGGGGATGAGGCTTTCTCACAGCTCAGCGACTTACATCCCACAGCTCATTAACTCTAACAAGAGAGCCGAGGGCTGGGGGAAGCTTGTCCTCAACAGGTTCTCTGCTCCAGGTCATCTTCATCCTCGCCTGCCTGCAACAGGCACACATGTCCATGTCAGTTGCCTCTTCCAGGTTCTCCAATGTGGAGCTGTGAGGCTTTCTCACAGCTCAGTGACTTACATCCCACAGCTCATTACCTCATTAACACAGGTGAACCAAGGGCTGGGGGAAGCTTGTCCTCAACAGGTTCTCTGCTCCAGGTCATCTTCATCCTCACTGACCTGCAACAGGCACACATGTCCATGTCAGTTGCCCGTTCCAGGTTCTTGAAGGTGGAGCTGTGAGGCTTTCTCACAGCTCAGTGATTTACATTCCACAGCTCATTAACTCATTAACACAGGTGAACCAAGGGCTGGGGTAAGCTTGTCCTCAACAGGTTCTCTGCTCCAGGTCATCTTCATCTTCGCCTGCCTGCAACAGGCACACATGTCCATGTCAGTTGCCCGTTCCAGGTTCTTGAAGGTGGAGCTGTGAGGCTTTCTCACAGCTCAGTGACTTACATCCCACAGCTCATTAGGTGAACCAAGGGCTGGGGGAAGCTTGCCCTCAACGGGTTCTCTGCTCCAGGTCATCTTCATCCTCGCCTGCCTGCAACAGGCACACATGTCCATGTCAGTTGCCCGTTCCAGGTTCTTGAAGGTGGAGCTGTGAGGCTTTCTCACAGCTCAATGACTTACATCCCACAGCTTAATAACTCATTAACACAGGAGAGCCAAGGGCTGGGGGAAGCTTGCCCTCAACAGGTTCTCTGCTCCAGGTCATCTTCATCCTCGCCTGCCTGCAACAGGCACACATGTTCATATTAGTTGCCTCTTCCAGGTTCTCCAACGTGGAACTGTGAGGCTTTCTCACAGCTCAGTGACTTACATCCCACAGCTCATTAGGTGAACCAAGGGCTGGGGGAAGCTTGCCCTCAACGGGATCTCTGCTCCTGGTCATCCTCATCCTCACTGACCTGCAGCAGGCACACGTGTCCATATCAGTCGTCCGTTCCCGGGTTCTCTTTAGGCAGTGAAGCGAGGATGAGGCTTTCTCACAGCTCAGTGACTTATGTCCCACAGCTCATTAACTCTCACAGGAGAGCCGAGGGTTGGGTGAAGCTGACCGAGTTCCTGAGCTGTGAGAAAGCCTCATCCTCGCTTCACTGCCTAAAGAGAACCCGGGAACGGACAACTGATATGGACACGTGTGCCTGCTGCGGGTCAGTGAGGATGAGGATGACCAGGAGCAGAGAACCCGTTGAGGACAAGCTTCCCCCAGCCCTTGGTTCTCCTGTGTTAATGAGTTAATGAGCTGTGGGATGTAAGTCACCGAGCTGTGAGAAAGCCTCACAGCTCCACGTTGGAGAACCTGGAACGGGCAACTGATATGAACATGTGCGCCTGTTGCAGGCAGGCAAGGATGAAGATGACCTGGAGCAGAGAACCTGGAGCTGACATGCAACCATAGCGGTGCATGGAGTGTCCGATCAGGTCAGTCTGAAAAACGGACCTGATTGGAAAGCTTGTGTGAAAGGGGTTCAAAGGTGTTCTATCGGGTTGAGGTCAGGACTCTGTGCAGGCCAGTCAAGTTTCTCCACACAAAACTCGCTCCTCCATGTCTTTATGGACCTTGCTTTGTGCACTGGTGGGCAGCCATGCAGAAAGGGGCCGTCCCCAAAGTGTTCCCACAAAGTTGGGAGCATGAAATTGTCCAAAATGTCTTGGTATGCCGACGCCTTGAGAGTCCTTCACTGGAACTAAGGGGCCAAGCCCAACCCCTGAGGAGCCAAGCCCAACCCCTGCAAAACAACCCCACATCATAATCCCCCCCTCCACCAAATGATTTGGACCAGTGCACAAAGCAAGGACCATAAAGACATGGATGAGCGAGTTTGGGATGGAGGAACTTGACTGGCCTGCACAGAGTTCTGATCTCAACCCCATAGAACACCTTTGGGATGAATTAGAGTGGAGACTGCGAGCCAGGCCTTCTCGTCCAACATCAGTGCCTGACCTCACAAATGCTCTTCTGGAAGAATGGTCAAACATTCCCATAGACACCCTCCTAAACCTTGTGGACAGCCTTCCCAGAAGAGTTGAAGCTGTTATAGCTGCAAAGGGCGGAGCCAACTCAATATTGAACCCTACGGACTAAGGCTGGGATGCCATTAAAGTTCATGTGCGTGTAAAGGCAGGTGTCCCAATACTTTTGACAATATAGTGTAGCTGTTCAGTGACGCCTCTTCTGGCCAAAGTCTTTCGTTAAGGAACGACATGAATGCCAGGGTACGTATAGTTTTCATTTAACCAAGCCATGCATGTTGGGGGTCCCGGGTCATCAGGCCAAAAAAACAAAACAATCTACACTATTTCCCTGGAGGTTGCTGTGGGCTGCACTATGCATGCGCGGCAGGTACAGTTGGCTTGTACTAATACAGTTTAAATTCTGATCTGGCAAAAAAAAAAACTAAAAAAATATGAAAAATATGTTAAGAATGGTGAATGTAAGAAGAGGAATGTGGGTGGGGTGCAGGACGGGCAGGTGGTGTGGTGAAGGTGATCCGCGGCTTCTCACAGCAGGTTGGCCTCTTGGAGAGTTGACAGTCCGGGAGGTGGAGGAGATGAGATTACCCAGAAGCCCCCCCCCCCCGGGATTGAACCTTGGGATCGGGGTCACCGGGGTGCGCAGGTATTTCCAGGATCAGATCAGGTCTGTGCCGGTTTAATAATCCCGGGAAGGTTTCCATGGCAACCTGCACATCAGCGCTCCGGAATACCTGAAGATGCAGCGGGCGCTCGCTGAGACTCGGAGGATGGGGGATAACGAGCGGTGACGTCACCTTTCCAACGCGCGCAGTCCGCCCCCCCCCCCCCCCCGAGAGGAATAAAGATATAATGAGGGGCGCCGGGGGGAGGGGGCCAGGGGGGGTCCCTCACCCAGCCACAGAGGAAAATAAAACCCCATTTCCCACAATGCATTTCTCACCATAAATGTTATTTTATAGCAAAACAAAAAAAAATGGGCAATTTTATATTTTACAATTATATCTACATTCACTAAGAAATAAAACAATGGAGTCATGAAGGTGGGGAGAAAATGGAGAGAGAGGAGAGGAGAGAGAAAAGGAGAGGAGAGGAGATGAGAGAGGAAAGAAAGGGGGGAAGATAGAAGAGGAGAGGAGAAAGGAGAGGCGAGAAAAGGAGAGGAGAGAAGAGGAGAGGAGAAAGGAGAGGAGAGTAGAAGAGAGAGGAGAGGAGAAGAGAGAGGAGAGGAGAGAAAAAGGAGAGGAGAGGAGAAAGGAGAGGAGAGGAGAAGAGAAGAGAAGAGAGAGGAGAGGAGAAAGGAGAGGAGATGAGAGAGGAGAGAAAGGGGAGGAGAAAGAACGGGGGGGGGGGGGGAGATAGAAGAGGAGAGGAGAAAGGAGAGAGGAGGAGAGGAGAAGAGAGAGAAAAGGAGAAGAGAGAGGAGAGGAGAAGAGAAAGGAGAGGAGAAAAAAGAGGAGAAGAGAAAGGAGAGGGGATAGAAGAGGAGAAGAGAGAGCAAAGGAGAGGAGATAGGAGAGGAGAAGAGAAAGAAGAAGAGAAAGAAGAGGAGAGGAGAAAGGAGGGGAGAGGAGAAAGAAGAGGAGAGGAGATAGAAGAGGAGAGGAGAAAGGAGGGAAGAGGAGAAAGGATTGAAGAGGACAGGAGAAAGAAGATGAGAGGACAAGGAGAGGAGACAGGAGGGGAGAGGAGAAAGGAGAGGAGAGTATTAGGAAGGGAGAAGAAGAAGAGGGAAGAGGAGAAGAAAAGAGAAGAAGGGCAAGTAAAGGAAAAAGAAGAGGAGAATGGGGAAGAGGGAAGGAAGGAAGTAGATGGGAGAAGAGGGGAGGAGAGAAGTGAGGAAAGAAAGGAACTGAAGAGGAGAGGAGGTTTGTAAAGGGGGGGGGGGGGGAGAAGGTAGAGTGGAGGGGGGAGGGGTTTAAGGGGTAGAGAAATAGGGAAGAGAGGTTTAGAAAGAAGTGGGGTGGAGAGGAGAAGACAGGGGAGTGGAGAGGAGGTAAGTGAAAAGAAGGGGAAAGGGAGGAGAGAGAAGGGAGGAGAGGACGGGAGAAGAGAGAAAAGAAGGTAAATGGAGCAAAAAAGAAAGGAGAGTGAAAAGAAGAGAAGATTGGGGAAGAGGGGAGGAAGGGAGTAGAGGGACGAAAGTAAAGTGAAATGGAATAGATAGTAGGAGAAAGGGGAAGAGGGGTTTGGAGAGAAGTGGGGTGGAGAGGAGAAGAGAGGGGAGTGAAGAGGAGGAAAGTGGAAAGAAGGAGAAAGGAGAGAAGGGAAGTGAGGAGGGGAAGGGAGAGGAGGGAAGTGAGGAGGAGAGGATGTGAGAAGAGAGAAAAGGAGGTAAGTGGAGCAAAGAGGAGAGGAGGAGAGTGGAAAGAAGAGATGAGGGGAAAAAAGAGGAGGGTAGCAGAGGAGAGCCATGGAGGGGAAAGGAGAGCAAGAGATGAAGAGAGGAGGGTAATGGGGAATAAAGGAGGGGAGAGTATAGGAAAGGAGGAGAGGATGATAATGGGGAATAGAGAAGGATAGAGTATAGGAGAGGAGGGTAATGGGGAATAGAGGAGGGGAGAGTATAGGAAAGGAGGAGAGGAGGGTAATGGGGAATAAAGGAGGGGAGAGTATAGGAAATGAGGAGAGGATGGTAATAGGGAATAGAGGAGGGGAGAGTATAGGAAAGGAGGAGAGGAGGGTAATGGGGAATAGAGGAGGGGAGAATATAGGAAAGGAGGAGATTATGGTAATGGGGAATAGAGGAGGAGAGAGTATAGGAAAGGAGGAGAGGAGAGTATAGGAAAGGAGGGGAGGAGGGTAATGGGGAATAGAGAAGGAGAGAGTATAGGAAAGGAGGAGAGGAGAGTATAGGAAAGGAGGAGAGGAGGGTAATGGGGAACAGAGGAGAGGAGAGTATAGGAAAGAAGGAGAGGAGGGTAATGGGGAATAGAGGAGGGGAGAGTATAGGAAAGGAGGAGAGGAGGGTAATGGGGAATAGAGGAGGGGAGAGTATAGGAAAGGAGGAGAGGAGGGTAATGGGGAATAAAGGAGGGGAGAATATAGGAAAGGAGGAGATGATGGTAATGGGGAATAGAGGAGGAGAGAGTATAGGAAAGGAGGAGAGGAGAGTATAGGAAAGGAGGAGAGGAGGGTAATGGGGAATAGAGGAGGAGAGAGTATAGGAAAGGAGGAGAGGAGAGTATAGGAAAGGAGGAGAGGAGGGTAATGGGGAATAGAGGAGAGGAGAGTATAGGAAAGGAGGAGAGGAGGTAATGGGGAATAGAGGAGTGGAGAGTATAGGAAAGGAGGAGAGGAGGGTATTGGGGAATAAAGGAGGGGAGAGTATAGGAAAGGAGGAGAGGAGGGTATTGGGGAATAAAGGAGCAGTAGAGGGACGAAAGTAAAGTGAAATGGAATGGAGAGAAGGAGAAAGGGGCAGAGGGGTTTGGAGAGAAGTGGGGTGGAGAAGAGAAGAGAGGGGAGTGAAGAGGAGGAAAGTGGAAAGAAGGAGAAAGGAGAGAAGGGAAGTGAGGAGGGGAAGGGAGAGGAGGGAAGTGAGGAGGAGAGGATGTGAGAAGAGAGAAAAGGAGGCAAGTGGAGCAAAGAGGAGAGGAGGAGAGTGGAAAGAAGAGATGAGGGAAAAAAGAGGAGGGTAGCAGAGGAGAGCCATGGAGGGGAAAGGAGATGAAGAGAGGAGATGAAGGAAGTGGATAGGAGGAAAAGGGAATAAAGGAGGGGAGAGTATAGGGAAGGAGGAGAGGAAGGTAATGGGGAACAGAGGGGAGAGTATAGGAAAGGAGGAGATGAGATGGGGGTAATGGGAAATATAGGAGGGGGGAGTATAGGAAAGGAGGAGAGGATGGTAATGGGGAATAGAGGATGGGAGAGTATAGAAAAGGAGGAGAGGAGGGTAATGGGGAATACAGGAGGGGAGAGTATAGGAAAGGAGGAGAGGATGGTAATGGGGAATAGAGGAGGATAGAGTATAGGAAAGGAGGAGAGGAGGGTATTGGGGAATAAAGAAGGGGAGAGTATAGGAAAGGAGGAGAGGAGGGTAATGGGGAATAAAGGAGGGGAGAGTATAGGAAAGGAGGAGAGGAGAGTATAGGAAAGGAGGAGAGGAGGGTAATGGGGAATATAGGAGGGGAGAGTATAGGAAAGGAGGAGAGGAGAGAGTATAGGAAAGGAGGAGAGGAGAGTATAGGAAAGGAGGGGAGGAGGGTAATGGGGAATATAGGAGGGGAGAGTATAGGAAAGGAGGAGAGGAGGGTAATGGGGAATATAGGAGGGGAGAGTATAGGAAAGGAGGAGAGGAGAGAGTATAGGAAAGGAGGAGAGGAGAGTATAGGAAAGGAGGAGAGGAGAGAGTATAGGAAAGGAGGAGAGGAGAGTATAGAAAAGGAGGAGAGGAGGGTAATGGGGAATATAGGAGGGGAGAGTATAGGAAAGGAGGAGAGGAGGGTATTGGGGAATAGAGGAGGGGAGAGTATAGGAAAGGAGGAGAGGAGGGTATTGGGGAATAGAGGAGGGGAGAGTATAGGAAAGGAGGAGAGGAGGGTATTGGGGAATAGAGGAGGGGAGAGTATAGGAAAGGAGGAGAGGAGGGTATTGGGGAATAGAGGAGGGGAGAGTATAGGAAAGGAGGAGAGGAGGGTATTGGGGAATAAAGGAGGGGAGAGTATAGGAAAGGAGGAGAGGAGGGTATTGGGGAATAGAGGAGGGGAGAGTATAGGAAAGGAGGAGAGGAGGGTATTGGGGAATAAAGGAGGGGAGAGTATAGGAAAGGAGGAGAGGAGGGTAATGGGGAATATAGGAGGGGAGAGTATAGGAAAGGAGGAGAGGAGGGTACTGGGGAATAGAGGAGGGGAGAGTATAGGAAAGGAGGAGAGGAGGGTATTGGGGAATAGAGGAGGGGAGAGTATAGGAAAGGAGGAGAGGAGGGTATTGGGGAATAAAGGAGGGGAGAGTATAGGAAAGGAGGAGAGGAGGGTAATGGGGAATATAGGAGGGGAGAGTATAGGAAAGGAGGAGAGGAGGGTACTGGGGAATAGAGGAGGGGAGAGTATAGGAAAGGAGGAGAGGAGGGTACTGGGGAATAAAAGAGGGAGTTGAGGCGAGGTGAGGAAATGAGTGGAGTGAATAAGATGGTAAAAAAGTGAAGAAAGGTAAGTAGGGGAGGGTTGGGGAGAGCAGATAAAGGAGAGCGGAGAGGAGTGGAAGGCAGATGAGAGGAGTATAATAAGAAAGGAGGAGAGAGGAGAGCTTAAAATAAAGACAAGCAGAAGAAGAAAGAATAAATACAGAAAGGAGAGGAGGGTGGAGGAGACAATTCGTCGTCTTCTGATCACCATCTTGGTAATAAAGGGAAAGGCTTTACGGGGTCTTCACAGAACTTTATTTATTGCGCACAAGTCTAAATCCGGTTTCTAACACACAACAAAGGGGGCGCCCGACTCCCACACAGCGAGCGCCCCTGAGGACGCCACCCAGGAGCTGCATCTGGATCCCGCTGTAAATAAAGAATAAACATTTAATAAGCGCACATATAATTAATAGCTGAGTGGGCTGAAAGCACCTAATTGACTGCTGTGCGCCGCAACGCCGAGAACGCCGGAGCCGAAATCATATCCATCGCACCGGGCGAGGCAATGAAATGGAGCCGGCAATGGAGCAAATGACATTGTATGAGGAATGTTATTATTTAGGAGGAGGAGGAAGAAAGACGGAGGATGTATAATTACAGAGTGGCGCTGCTATGGCAGGCTAGTCCAAGGTGTAAAGAGCACCTGTCATGATGTGGTGCTGGTAAGTCAGGGTTTGCGGCTGTACTCAGTCTGATGAGGGTATTGGTGTATTTAGGACGGATCGGGGGGTAAAGCCTACACTGGCCTGGGGGTTGAATGGGAAAGGCTGACCAGTCTGTAACACCAGAACCATTCCCAGACTTACACATCGATAGCGACCACAAGCAGTATGGAGATAATATGAATGGGCGTGGCTTAAACAGACAAGAGGAGGGACTTAAAGTGTATGTCGAAGTCTAAATCTTTTATTCTTGTTTTTAAAGAATGTGACATTTTAAAACCTCATCAGTTATTTACTGGTATTTGGTGCTCCATTAGAAAGATTTTCCCTCACTTCCTGTCCTGCAGACAACAGCTTCACCAGACAGGAAGTCAGAGAAAAATCAGAAAATGGGACATAGACATGTTCTAGTGTTTCTCTCACTTCCTGTCTGGCAATGATTGGAGGAAAAGAGAGAGAGAGGACAGGAAGGGCAATGATTGGATGAAAAGAAAGAGAGAGGACAGGAAGGGCAATGATTGGAGGAAAAGGAAGAGAGAGGACAGGAAGGGCAATGATTGGATGAAAAGGAAGAGAGAGGACAGGAAGGGCAATGATTGGAGGAAAAGGAAGAGAGAGGACAGGAAGGGCAATGATTGGATGAAAAGAAAGAGAGAGGAGAGGAAGAACAATGATTGGGGGAAAAGGAAGAGAGAGGACAGGAAGGGCAACGATTGGAGAAAAAGGAAGAGAGAGGACAGGAAGGGCAATGATTGGATTAAAAGGAAGAGAGAGGACAGGAAGGGCAATGATTGGAGGAAAAGAAAGAGAGAGGAGAGGAAGAACAATGATTGGGGGAAAAGGAAGAGAGAGGACAGGAAGGGCAACAATTGGAGGAAAAGGAAGAGAGAGGACAGGAAGGGCAATGATAGGAGGAAAAGGAAGAGATTGGACAGGAAGGGCAATGATTGGAGGAAAAGGAAGAGAGAGGACAGGAAGGGCAACAATTGGAGGAAAAGGAAGAGAGAGGACAGGAAGGGCAATGATTGGAGAAAAAGGAAGAGAGAGGACAGGAAGGGCAATGATTGGAGGAAAAGAAAGAGAGAGGAGAGGAAGAGCGATGATTGGAGGAAAAAGAAGAGAGAGGACAGGAAGGGCAACGATTGAAGTAAAAGGAAGAGAGAGGACAGGAAGGGCAATGATTGGAGGAAAACAGAGAGAGAGGACAGGAAGGGCAATGATTGGAGGAAAACGAAGAGAGAGGACAGGAAAAACAATGATTGGAGGAAAAGGAAGAGAGAGGACAGGAAGGGCAATGATTAGGGTAAACGGAAGAGAGGGGCAGGAAGGGCAATGATTGGAGGAAAAGAAAGAGAGAGGACAGGAAGGGCAATGATTGGAGGAAAAGAAAGAGAGAGGAGAGGAAGAACAATGATTGGGGGAAAAGGAAGAGAGAGGACAGGAAGGGCAACAATTGGAGGAAAAGGAAGAGAGAGGACAGGAAGGGCAATGATTGGAGGAAAAGAAAGAGAGAGGACAGGAAGGGCAATGATTGGAGGAAAAGAAAGAGAGAGGAGAGGAAGAACAATGATTGGGGGAAAAGGAAGAGAGAGGACAGGAAGGGCAACAATTGGAGGAAAAGGAAGAGAGAGGACAGGAAGGGCAATGATTGGAGGAAAAGGAAGAGAGAGGACAGGAAGGGCAACGATTGGAGGAAAAGGAAGAGAGAGGACAGGAAGGGCAACAATTGGAGGAAAAGGAAGAGAGAGGACAGGAAGGGCAATGATTGGAGGAAAAGGAAGAGAGAGGACAGGAAGGGCAATGATTGGAGGAAAAGAAAGAGAGAGGACAGGAAGGGCAATGATTGGAGGAAAAGGAAGAGAGAGGACAGGAAGGGCAATGATTGGATGAAAACCAAGAGAGAGGACAGGAAGGGCAATGATTGGAGGAAAAGGAAGAGAGAGGACAGGAAGGGCAATGATTGGAGGAAAAGGAAGAGAGAGGACAGGAAGGAAAATGATTGGAGGAAAAGGAAGAGAGAGGACAGGAAGGGCAATGATTGGAGGAAAATAAAGAGAGAGGAGAGGAAGAGCAATGATTGGAGGAAAAAGAAGAGAGAGGACAGGAAGGGCAACGATTGAAGTAAAAGGAAGAGAGAGGACAGGAAGGGCCATGATTGGAGGAAAAGAGAGAGAGAGGACAGGAAGGGCAATGATTGGAGGAAAACGAAGAGAGAGGACAGGAAAAACAATGATTGGAGGAAAAGGAAGAGAGAGGACAGGAAGGGCAATGATTAGGGTAAACGGAAGAGAGGGGCAGGGAGGGCAATGATTGGATGAAAAGGAAGAGAGAGGACAGGAAGGGCAATGATTGGGGAAAACAGAAGAGAGGGGCAGGAAGGGAGGAAAGAGCTGATAAAAAAAAGTCTGGATAGGGAAGGAAATGAAAAGGGGAGGAAGAGTACATTAGAGATCAGCAAAGAAAAGAAGGTATATAAAGAAAAGGAAGAGAAAATAGGGATAGAGGAAGAGAAAAGACAGGAAGGGAAAGGAAAGGCAGGGTGGGTAAGGTGGGAGAGAAGAAAGTATGGTAAGGATTGGGTAAGAGGGGAAAGGGGAATAAAATGGAATAAAAAGAAAGTGGGGACAGAGGACAGGAAAGAGGGGAATAGATGAAGAAAAGAACACCAGGGATATAAAAGTAAGAGAAGGGAGAAGGAGGGAAAGGACTGGAGCAGAGAGAATAGGGAGGGAGACAAAAGGGAAAGGACAGGAGCGGAGGGAATAGGGAGAGAGAGGAAGGGAAAGGACAGGAACTGGAAGAATAGGCAGGCAGGGGAGAGGAAGGGAAAGGAGAGGAGCGGAGGGACTAGGGAGGGAGAGGAAGGGAAAGGAGAGGAGTGGAGGGAATAGGGAGGGAGAGGAAGAGAAAGGAGAGGAGTGGAGACAATAGGGAGGGAGAGGAAGGGAAAGGAGAGGAGTGGAGGGAAAAGGGAGGGAGAGGAAGGGAAAGGACAGGAACTGGAAGAATAGGCAGGCAGGGGAGAGGAAGGGAAAGGAGAGGAGCGGAGGGACTAGGGAGGGAGAGGAAGGGAAAGGAGAGGAGTGGAGGGAATAGGGAGGGAGAGGAAGAGAAAGGAGAGGAGTGGAGACAATAGGGAGGGAGAGGAGGGGAAAGGAGAGGAGCGGAGGGAATAGGGAGGAAGGGAAAGGAGAGGAGCGGAGGGAATAGGAAGGGAGAGGAAGGGAAAGGACAGAAGCAGAGGGAATATTTGGGGAAGGTAAGGGAGTGTAGAAGAAGGAGAAGGAAAGAGGAGGATATAATCGGAAGAGAAGAATGGGAGGAAAGAAGAGGATTGGTTGAACACTATAGGTAGCATTGCTGCAGCATCCATTGTTGCCTGGTGACCGGACAGAGCTCAGCCCGGACCGCGCCTCGTCTTTGGTCACCCTGAACCGATGTAAAAAATATAATCAGACTTATTCACTAACGTGATGAAAGGGTACTGATGACACGCAAACCGCGGTAACCCCTGGCAACCGATGACATTACGTTACTTTAGAGAGGCCGGGTGTCAATGAATTGTGACGGCGCCCTGCGCAGAGCTCCGCCCTCCCCGGTGACACCCGATATGTATAGATGTTGGGCAGTCGGGTGAATCGCCGTGCCATCTTGGTGACAGGTTGGCTCCTAGCTGCGCTCTCGGCTCCTCTCACACATCGTGAATAATCAGCCGCCTGTGAGGCCGCGGTCACATGCCTCTGACCACCCTGCCTGTTGCCGTGGAAACTACCTGCAGAAATGGAGCCTTGCGCGGAGCTGGGGCAGCGGAGGAGACTGCGGCACCCCTTGTTTACCGCGCTGAGACTGCAGCACCAGATATACACACAGCCAAGGGAAGGACTCCGGCCTCCATTTTCTCTAAATCCTAATTCACCGAATCCATTCATTACGGCAACAATTCCCGAGAAAAATGCCATCCGACACAGCAACCAATCAGAATCCATCCGTCAGATATAAAGGCTGTAATGTTTAATCTGATTGGTAGCTAGGGATTTCTAAACTGCTTATTAAAGGCAGACTCCATCCACAACTAAGACACAAACTACTGCAGGAAATCTTCCCATAGTGGGAGGGGCAGAGACACAAACTACTGGGAGAAATCTCCCTATTGTGGGAGGGGCAGAGACACAAACTACTGGGAGAAATCTCCCTATTGTGGGAGGGGCAGAGACACAAACTGCTGCAGGAAATCTCACCATTGTGGGAGGGGCAGAGACACAAACTACTGCAGGAAAGCTCACCATTGTGGGAGGGGCATAGACACAAACTACTGCAGGAAATCTCCCTATTGTGGGAGGGGCAGAGACACAAACTGCTGCAGAAAATCTCCCCATAGTGGGAGGGGCAGAGACACAAACTACTGGGAGAAATCTCCCTATTGTGGGAGGGGCAGAGACACAAACTGCTGCAGGAAATCTCACCATTGTGGGAGGGGCAGAGACACAAACTACTGCAGGAAATCTCCCTATTGTGGGAGGGGCAGAGACACAAACTACTGCAGGAAATCTCACCATTGTGGGAGGAGCAGAGACACAAACTACTGCAGGAAATCTCACCATTGTGGGAGGGGCAGAGACACAAACTACTGCAGGAAATCTCACCGTTATGGGAGGGGCAGAGACACAAACTACTGCAGGAAATCTCACCATTGTGGGAGGGGCAGAGACACAAACTACTGCAGGAAATCTCACCGTTGTGGGAGGGGCAGAGACACAAACTACTGCAGGGAAATCTTACCCTAGTGGGAGGGGCAGAGACAAAGACTACAGCAGGGAAATATCACTTTTAGGTGGATTGATCCTTTAAGCTTACTGTCCCTTTAAAAACATTCTGGTGGAGTCTCCACATCGCTGAGCACTTTCTGGCCCAGGCCGGCTAATCCTTCTATTATTTAGCAGTGAAAGGGAGGAGAATCCCCGGGCAACGCGGGGCAGCTGCACGCCTGCTTGCTAATGTGTGTGCGATGCGTCTGCAGGGCGGTTACGTCAGTGGGAAGAGCGCCATGCACACAGCTGAGATGGATTGTGGAGGCTCAGAGAGCCGGGAAGTCCTCGGCAGTCAGTGTGACAGCAGCTGACAAATGAGCGCTTTCCTGCCTGTACACACGGGGCCCCTCCGCCCCCCCATCCCCCGGGCAGGTGCCAGGGTGTCCGCGGGGGGGGCTAAACGTGTGCCTCCCGAATATTTATACCCCTAATTGCGTCACCACTGACAAATGTTGTCCAGGAAATCCAGAGGGTTCCCTGCTGAGCATTTCATTCTATGATTTATCTGCCCACTATTCTCGGTATCTGTTCTTATTCTGTATGTATGGACTCTGCACAGTACCACTTCTCTTGTCCTGTATGTCGGGTGTAATTCTCAGTATCTGTTCTTATTCTGTATGTATGGACTCTGCACAGTACTACTTCTCTTGTCCTGTATGTCGGGTGTAATTCTCGGTATCTGTTCTTATTCTGTATGTATGGAGATTTTTATTTGTAAAAAACAAACAAGATACATAATAATAACAAACTAACTGACTGAAAATAACAGAAATACAACAATTACTGACATGTTGTTTACGTCAAAAACTTAGCAGCTAAAGGGCATCAATAGTAATAAATGTGACAATAAGACTCCTTTCCATAAATCTATACTTCAACATTTCATTATAAGTCAGAATCGGAGTCACTCTGCTGACTACCAGTTTCCATATCAGATTCTGCGGATCCAGGATCAGGGGGCGGACGCCTTTTAGTAGGCGGGTCATCCTCTGAGCCAATCACATACTCCTTTTCCACCCTTTTTAATTCCTGCTCCAGTTCCTGGTCCTCCAGAGAATAGGAGTCAGCATCCGAATCTGATAAGGCTTCATACCTATTGGTGGAAAGTGCCGTACCCACTTCTGGTGCCCCTTTCACTTTTTTAGATGACTTCTGCACTAATATCCAGTCACTTTCGGGTTTACGGGTAGACTTATCTTTTTTATTCCTCCTCTTCTGACCACTGATCCTCACAGAGACAGGAACTGGAACAGAAGAGGAGTGTGGGGCCGGCTGCTCCTCAGCCTGCTGAACACTGTCCGTCCGCCCGGGAGTAGTCTCCTGGACCTCCGGGACCACCTCCTCCCTAGTCAATACAGCCCCATTCATTAAAGCTTCCTCCTCTAGTTGTTCTGCTGCAGCCAACAATTCATTGTCTGCAGATTCCCCATCCTTATTATGGAAGGCCTCCGGGCAATCCCTATGGAAATGGCCAAGCCCACCACATAGATTGCACTTAACCTTCTCACAGGTAGAACTGATATGGCCAACCTCCCCACAAAGATTACACTTCAGGATCGTACAAACATTCGCCACATGGCCAGATTTACCACATTTATAACATAACCTGGGCTGACCTGCATAGAAGCAAACTCCTCTCTCCCGCCCAATGAAAAAAAGAGTTTGGCAGGTGATGGGTAACATTGTTACTTTGCCTCAACTTAACAAGAACCCTCCAACCACCCGTCCAGATCCCATCACTGTCTTTAGTTTTTGTCAACTCAGAAACCATTTCACAATGTCTTCTAAGCCAGATGACAACATCCTGGGGGGGCACAGTCCTGGGGGGGCACAGACTCATTCCAGAACATGATGGTAACATTTGCTGTGTCAGGTTTGGAGATGGGAATAAAGATGAAATTCCTCCAACCCTCTTTGTCCCGCAAACCACTGAAACTGGCCCAGAACCTGTCTAAGTCAGACATGAGCTTAAAGCTGACATCATAACCTTGTCTGTCAGGGAGATTGATGACTGCCAGTATGTCTGCAGGAGCAAACCCCATCTGATGACACAGCAACTCCCTTACTACAAACCTCCGATCAGGGAGCTCCTCTCTGGAACCCCTATGCTTCAATCTCACCACATTCCTTCTCTTAAAGGCCTGACCAGTAGAACTGTTACTGGTGGAAAAAGAAGGGGCCCCACGGCTCCAGGCATTCCGAGGAGGGACATGACCAGATGGACCAGCATTCCCTTGTGGAGCAGGTGGTGAATCCACCAAAGGGGGGAAATCCTGAGAGTTATTCTGAACTGACTCCTCCATCGCTACATTCTCAGAGCCCTCAGACTGCTGATGACCCCATTCAGATATACCAGCATTGATAACATCAGAATTATTCACCACATCAATATTAGTGACATCATCACTGCACCTCATATCATCATTACTAGCAGCATCATTACTAGTTACCCCAGTGTTACTCCCACCATGAACACCAGTCCCCCCAGCATGGCTCCCCCCATGAACACCAGTCACCCCAGCATGGCTCCCACCATGAGCACCAGTCCCCCCAGCATGGCTTCCACCAGGAGTACTAGTGGCAGCAGCACTGTTCTCACAATCCATGTGCTGGGAGTCCACCATGTCACTCCTCTGAGTCTCCTGTACTGTGAATGTCTGCTGGGTTATACTGATGTTCCCACCACCCTCCAGAGCTGGAAGTCCAGCAGGAGGATCTGCTCCAACCTCACTGTCCTCCAGAGGCTGCACAGTCTTCCCTTCAGGAGACACATGTGGTGGCTGCGTGCGTTGGACCGAATCCCCAGAGTCTGACTCTGTAGAAGACTCAATCCTTCCACTCAATCCCGCCTCAAATCGATCACGATTGTAGTACACCTCCGCCACTGGTCCCAGTTCTTCCAGAACAGCATCAATGTCCTTTGACACACCGGCCAGTTCAATGCCCAGGGAGTTCAGTTTGCTGTCATATAAAAATTCCTTCTTGGGGTTGGCAGCTTTAAGTCTATAAACACATTCAATCTGCTTCTGGATCTTAGTCTTGGCTTTTCTCAGGGACTCCATTCTTTTTACAAGGAAAGGAATCTTGTCAGCCAGGTGCAGCGCAGGTTCAGACTTTAACACTTTCTGCTTCGCGGCTGCAGGACGCTTGAAATCCTGATCCACCTTCCTATTACCAGTACTGGTCTGAGGGCCTCTGCTGGGTGTAGATGGTTTCACTGGGGCGGATTGTGGAAAATTTTTACCACCCTCCTCTTTATTCTGCTGCAGCTTGGAGCGCGATGAACGTCCCTGGCCGCTGCCCACCATTACACACTGTTGTAAGTTCTCTTTAATGGTTTTCTGTTCTAAGGAAGTTCTGGTGTATTTGCGAGGAGTACTGGGAGAAACCGATGTCTCTGCTCCACTCTGCTGAGCTTGCTGTGGTTGTAATGGCTGACTGGATTGGATCACGCTTCCAGAACTTGGACTGTACTGAGTGGTATTAGTAAGTTGCTGGACTGAATGAGCCCCACTCTGCGGGGTTCTTTGAGTTGTACTTCCAGAGTTTGGACTGTGCTGAGCGATAATAACATGTCTCTGAGTAGACTGAGCTGCACTGTGCTGGGCTTGCAATGGCTGGCTGGATTGGATCACGCTTCCAGAACTTGGACTGTACTGGGTGGTATTAGTAAGTTGCTGAACTGAATGAGCCCCCCTCTGAGGGGTTTGCATTGACTGTAATGACTGGCTGCATTGAGTTGCACTTCCAGAGTCTGGACTGTGCTGAGCGATAATAACATGTCTCTGAACAGACTGAGCTGCACTGTGCTGGGCCTGCAATGGCTGGCTGGATTGGATCACGCTTCCAGAACTTGGACTGTACTGGGTGTCATGTTGCTGGACTGAATGAGCCCCACTCTGAGGGGTTCTTTGAGTTGGACTTCCAGTGATAACATGTCTCTGAACAGACTGAGCTGCACTGTGCTGGGCTTGCTGGTCCTGCAATGGCTGGCTGGACTGAGAACTCTTTTGCTGAATAACATCACCAGACTTCCTCTTATCAGTATTATCGGTACTTTTCATACAAACATTTCCATGTCTACTTACAGTCTCTGCAGATTGCTTCCCATTCCCAGAGCTCCGTCCTCCGGCTTCACCACCAACCACAGCTTCACCTGACAGTCCTTGTGTAGGCCGGAAAGCCTGGGACTCTCCTGAGAGAGATCCCCGCCCAGGGGAGCCCAACCCTGGGCTTGTACCAGACATCAGAGGAGCTCAGCACCACACAGACTTCAGCTGCTCCACAAGCAGCCACACCCTCTGCACAGTACTACTTCTCTTGTCCTGTATGTTGGGTGTAATTCTCAGTATCTGTTCTTATTCTGTATGTATGGACTCTGCACAGTACCACTTCTCTTGTCCTGTATGTCGGGTGTAATTCTCGGTATCTGTTCTTATTCTGTATGTATGGACTCTGCACAGTACTACTTCTCTTGTCCTGTATGTCGGGTGTAATTCTCGGTATCTGTTCTTATTCTGTATGTATGGACTCTGCCCAGTACTACTTCTCTTGTCCTGTATGTCGGGTGTAATTCTCGGTATCTGTTCTTATTCTGTATGTATGGACTCTGCACAGTACTACTTCTCTTGTCCTGTATGTCGGGTGTAATTCTCAGTATCTGTTCTTATTCTGTATGTAAGGACTCTGCACAGTACTACTTCTCTTGTCCTGTATGTCGGGTGTAATTCTCAGTATCTGTTCTTATTCTGTATGTAAGGACTCTGCACAGTACTACTTCTCTTGTCCTGTATGTCGGGTGTAATTCTCAGTATCTGTTCTTATTCTGTATGTATGGACTCTGCACAGTACTACTTCTCTTGTCCTGTATGTCGGGTGTAATTCTCGGTATCTGTTCTTATTCTGTATGTATGGACTCTGCACAGTACTACTTCTCTTGTCCTGTATGTCGGGTGTAATTCTCGGTATCTGTTCTTATTCTGTATGTATGGACTCTGCACAGTACTACTTCTCTTGTCCTGTATGTCGGGTGTAATTCTCGGTATCTGTTCTTATTCTGTATGTATGGACTCTGCACAGTACTACTTCTCTTGTCCTGTGTGTCGGGTGTAATTCTCGGTATCTGTTCTTATTCTGTATGTATGGACTCTGCACAGTACTACTTCTCTTGTCCTGTATGTCGGGTGTAATTCTCGGTATCTGTTCTTATTCTGTATGTATGGACTCTGCACAGTACTACTTCTCTTGTCCTGTATGTCGGGTGTAATTCTCGGTATCTGTTCTTATTCTGTATGTATGGACTCTGCCCAGTACTACTTCTCTTGTCCTGTATGTCGGGTGTAATTCTCGGTATCTGTTCTTATTCTGTATGTATGGACTCTGCACAGTACTACTTCTCTTGTCCTGTATGTCGGGTGTAATTCTCAGTATCTGTTCTTATTCTGTATGTAAGGACTCTGCACAGTACTACTTCTCTTGTCCTGTATGTCGGGTGTAATTCTCAGTATCTGTTCTTATTCTGTATGTATGGACTCTGCACAGTACCACTTCTCTTGTCCTGTATGTCGGGTGTAATTCTCGGTATCTGTTCTTATTCTGTATGTATGGACTCTGCACAGTACTACTTCTCTTGTCCTGTATGTCGGGTGTAATTCTCGGTATCTGTATGTACGGACTCTGCACTGTGGAAGCCTCGTGTGTCGCAGTCGTCTTGCTGTGGGTCAGATTAGCGCAGTGAAAAGGGGGCGGCGGCCCTCGGGGGACGATGACGTCACGCCAGCGAACCTGTGAATGAATTTTTGTGGCGCTCCTTCTGTTGTCGTCAACAGATCCCCCTCCCCGCCATTTTATTTACGATTCCTGGGAGGGGGATGGGGGGGGGGGGGTTGCTGGTCTGCCTGGCGAATGGACGCAGAGCGATCGGTGAGATATTTAACGGCCGTCACCTTCCCCCCCTCTTTTCCCTTGAAATCTGTCTGTGAATGTGAATGCAGCCAAGGCGCTGGTTGCCATGGTAGCCAGGTGCCGTCTTCCCTCCCGCGTTACTGCGGCTCCCAAACTAATGAGACATCGGCTCGCAGAAAGACATAATCGCAGCGTGGAGACTCGGCTCCCACCTGCAGAGAGGAGCCCCTCAGGAGCCCTTCAGTAACATTTGCGATTTTGTTACTGTGACAAGAAAAGAGAGCGTTGTACCGACAATGTGCGCCAAAACCAATCCCACCACAAAATGACCGTGGATTACCCCTTCAATAGTGTGAGATGGGGGGGAGGGGGCATTAGAGTGTAAGCTCTTCTGTACAGAGACTGATGTGACTGGCTCAGTGATCTCTGTACAGCACTGTGGTATATGTCAGAGCTATATACAGTATCTGACAAAAGTAAGTACACTCCTCAGTGACATTTGTGTAAATCTTTTCTTCTATCTTTTCATGTGACAACACTGAAGAAATGACACTTGTCTACAATGTAAAGTAGTGAGTGTACAGCTTGTATAACAGTGTAAATTTGCTGTCCCCTCAAAATAACTCAACACACAGCCATTAATGTCTAAACCGCTGGCAACAAAAGTCAGTACACCCCTAAGTGAAAATCTCCAAATTGGGCCCAATTAGCCATTTTCCCTCCCCGGTGTCATGTGACTCATTAGTGTTACAAGGTCTCAGGTGTGAATGGGGAGCAGGTGTGTTAAATTTGCTGTTATCACTCTCACTCTCTCATACTGGTCACTGGAAGTACAACATGGCACCTCATGGCAAAGAACTCTCTGAGGATCTGAAAAAGAGAATTGTTGCTCTACATAAAGATGGCCTAGGCTATAAGAAGATTGCCAAGACCCTGAAACTGATCTGCAGCACGGTGGCCAAGACCATACAGCGGTATAACAGGACAGGTTCCCCTCAGAACAGGCCTCGCCATGGTCCACCAAAGAAGTTGAGGTCACGTGCTCAGCGTCATATCCAGAGGTTGTCTTTGGGAAATAGACGTATGAGTGCTGCCAGCATTGCTGCAGAGGTTGTAGGGGTGGGGGGTCAGCCTGTCAGTGATCAGACCATACGCCGCACACTGCATCAAATTGGTCTGCATGGCTGTCATCCCAGAAGGAAGCTTCTTCTAAAGATGATGTACAAGAAAGACCACAAACAGTTTGCTGAAGACAAGCAGACTAAGGAGATGGATTACTGGAACCATGTCCTGTGGTCTGATGAGACCAAGATAAACTTATTTGGTTCAGATGGTGACAAGCGTGTGTGGGGGCAACCAGGTGAGGAGGACAAAGACAAGTGTGTCTTGTCTACAGTCAAGCATGGTGGTGGGGGTGTCATGGTCTGGGGCTGCATGAGTGCTGCCGGCACTGGGGGGCTACAGATCATTGAGGGGACCATGAAGGCCAACATGTACTGTGACATACTGAAGCAGAGCATGATCCCCTCCCTTCAGAGACTGGACCGCAGGGCAGTATTCCAACATGATAACCACCCCAAACACACCTCCAAGACCACCACTGCCTTGCTAAAGAAGCTGAGGGTAAAGGTGATGGACTGGCCAATCATGTCTCCAGACCTAAACCCTATTGATCATCTGTGGGACATCCTCAAACGGAAGGTGGAGGAGCGCAAGGTCTCTAACATCCACCAGCTCTGTGATGTCATCATGGGGGAGGGGAAGAGGACTCCAGTGACAACCTGTGAAGCTCTGGTGACCTCCATGTCCAAGAGGGTTAAGGCAGTGCTGGAAAATAATGGCGGCCACACACAATATTGACACTTTGGGCCCAATTTGGAGATTTTCACTTAGGGGTGTACTGACTTTTGTTGCCAGTGGTTTAGACATTAATGGCTGTGTGTTGAGTTATTTTGAGGGGACAGCAAATTTACACTGTTATACAAGCTGTACACTCACTACTTTACATTGTAGACAAGTGTCATTTCTTCAGTGTTGTCACATGAAAAGATACAAGAAAAGATTTACACAAATGTCACTGAGGGGTGTACTTACTTTTGGCAGATACTGTATAATAATGATAGTGTGTGACTGTGGGGGGACATTAGAGTGTAAGCTCCTCTGGCGCACTGAAGACGAATGAGGGACTCTGGGAGATTGGCGTTGCTGGCGTCACGCGGGATGAGTTTTCTCTGGCGGTCGGCCCTCTGGTCGCGGACGGTTCTCCTTGACACATGAGACACATTCCAGCTCCGCTCGGCACTTCCTGGGAACGGGAAGTCTCTGGTACACAATGTGTCACCTCCTCCTCCTAGAAGGGATCTTCTGTTTATACCGGAGACGGAACACACACACGTCTCTGCAGACACGAGGAACGGCCAGCTCGCTGGAAGCCATAATCAGCCAAATGAAAAGAAAGAAATAATTGCAATATATCGCTCGATGTGTAATGAAATTATATAATAAACGAGTTTCACTTTTTGATGATATTCAAATTTTTTGAGATGCGCCTGTATAATTATAATATGATTGTACGATCTCCTGATTGGATAGAATTCAGATGGATTGTTTAGGCAGGTTGTCACATTACAGAGTTTTAGTGAGTAGCTGGGCTGGGCATGCACTATACAATCAGATTGTACAATCACTTTGTAATCTTGTTTAGACTGCTGATACACGGTACAATCTGACTGTACAATCTCCTTTAGATCTCTCCTACAAGGGCCTGCCTGAGTGGAAATGAATTGAACGGGTTGTTTAGGTTTGTCCGCATATTTTTCATGGTTTTGGTAAAGTTAAAGGAGATTGTACAACCAGATTGTATAGGGCGGGGGTGCCCAACCGCTGGCCCGCGGCACCCTCTGATGTGGCCCTCCACCCCCTGCTCTGGGATGGCGGGTCAGCAAACCCCAGATCACGGGTTCCCGGCCCGCCATCCCGAAGCATCAGTGTGAAGAACAGTAGAGGACACTAGAGGGAGCAGAGCCAATGCTTCCTGTATAGCGCCCTCTCCTGTCGCAGGTGGAGAGATACCAAATGTACTCCATCTGTGACCGGAGCGATACATCGACTCTGCTCTCTACTGCAGCCGCATGATTCCGCCTCCTGTCACACAGATGCTCAGGGATGGTGAGTCGGGGACCAGCCAGCAATACCCACCAACAGTACCAGCCTACAGTACACACCAGCAATATCCACCAGCAGTACCAGCCAGAAGTAACAGCCAACAGTACCCACCAACAGTGCCCGTCAGCGGTACCCACCAGAAGTACCCATCAACAGTACCCACCAGCAGTCCCCGCCAACAGTACCAGCCAGCAGTACCCACCAATAGTACCCACCAACAGTACCAGCCAGCAGTACCCACCAACTGTACCAGCCAGTAGTACCCACCAACAGTACCAGCCAGCAGTACCCACCAACAGTACCCACCAGCAGTCCCCGCCAACAGTACCAGCCAGCAGTACCCACCAATAGTACCCACCAACAGTACCAGCCAGCAGTACCCACCAACTGTACCAGCCAGTAGTACCCACCAACAGTACCAGCCAGCAGTACCCACCAGCAGTCCCCGCCAACAGTACCAGCCAGCAGTACCCACCAATAGTACCCACCAACAGTACCAGCCAGCAGTACCCGCCAACAGTACCAGCCAGTAGTACCCACCAACAGTACCAGTCAGCAGTATCCACCAACAGTACCAGCCAGCAGTACCCGCCAACAGTACCAGCCAGTAGTACCCACCAACAGTACCAGCCAGTAGTACCCACCAACAGTACCAGCCAGTAGTACCCGCCAACAGAACCAGCCAACCTTACCCACCAACAGTACCCACCAACAGTACCAGCCAGCAATACCCGCCAACAGTACCAGCCAGCAGTACCACCTGCCAACAGTACCAGCCAACAGTACCCACCAACAGTACCAGCCAATAGTACCACCTGCCAACAGTACCAGCCAACATTACCCACCAACAGTACCAGCCAACATTACCCACCAACAGTACCAGCCAATAGTACCACCTGCCAACAGTACCAGCCAACAGTACCAGCCAGCAGTACCCACCAACAGTACCCGCCAACAGTACCAGCCAGCAGTACCCGCCAACAGTACCCAACAGTACCCACCAACAGTTCCAGCCAGCAGTACCAGCCAGCAGTACCAGCCAACAGTACCAGCCAACAGTACAAGCCAGGTTGGATTAGGGGGCCCATAGAGTAGAACGGGCTGTGAGCGGACACGGACCTGTCATCCGCCCGCTCTGCTCATTGTGGCCCGCAGCCGGTTTCCAAGTCGCTAAAGTGGCCTTCGCTCCTCAAAACTTAGGCACCCCTGGTACAGGGTATGGCCAGCTTCAGATCAACCAAAACCATGTAATATGAGGACAAGCCTAGACAGTCAGTCTGTTTTGTATGGAGTCGGGCCCAGCCCTTCACAACATGGAATTGTACAGAGATTGTACAATCAGATTGCAATGCATGCGGCAAGTTTAGGAGTATATTCGACCGCTTAGTAATGGAACAAATGTATCCCTAAGGTGTAGTATCATGTATTATCTGTAGCTCATAAACAGTCACACAATATTTCATCGGGGGAGGGCACACCTCCCAACTTTTTGAGATGGGAATGAGGGACACCTATTAGCAAACGTATGTAGGCATAGGACACGCCCCCTTAACGGAGAATTATAAAAAAAAGTTAAACCCACAAGTGCTTTTTTTTTTCTTTTTTTTTTACCACTACTATTCCTTTATATTGGCTGTTGGAATTTACAAATACAGCAATTTAGAAAGCAGATGAAAGGTTCAGTGCTGGGAAACACTTTTTGAATGTTAAAAAGTGCATTTTATATACAACTATATAGATCAGATCAAAATGAGGAGGAAAGAGGGACAGAGGGACATTGCTCCAAATCAGGGACAGTTGGGAGCTATGAGAGGGGGATAGTCGCTGCGGCATGCTGCTGGTGTGTATCTTACACCATAGGGATCCATTTGTTCTATCAGTGAGCATCACCCAACCCCAGGTGTAATATGACACTGCCAGAGCTACCGACAGGAGAGGCTGCAGACAGAGATGTCAGTCACATGGCTTTCATAGTTGATCCAGCTGATTGGCTGTCCCTGGATTCATGAATTTCACGGATCTGAAAGAAGTATGACGTCAACCAGAGAGAGCCAGGCAGCTGGCATTTTCAGATGGAAACCAAAAAAAGACCATTTTTTTAAGACACTTCTGTAGATTTTCTTAAAGGGCGGTGAGGGCAAAATAATGGAAACCCCATTAAGTAAAAAAAAAACAAACGTATCTATACAGAACTATATGGAACTATTTTTATCTTTAGGGAACTATATGGCACTATTCCTAACTATACGGAACTATACAGAACTATATGGAACTATTCTTAACTATACAGAACTATATAGAACTATACAGAACTATATAGCACCATTCTTAGCTATATGGAGCTATATGGAACCATTCTTAGCTATACAGAACTATATGGAACTATTCTTAGCTGTATGGAACTATACAGAACTATATGGAACTATTCTTAACTATACGGAAACTATATGGATCTATTCTTAACTATACAGAACTATTCTTAGCTATACAAAACTATTTATATGGAACTATACAGAACTATATGGAACTATTCTTAGCTATACATAACTATATGGAACTATTCTTAGCTATATAGAACTATACAGAACTATATAGAACCATTCTTAGCTATATGGAGCTATATGGAACTATTCTTAACTATACGGAACTATACAAAACTATATGGAACTATTCTTAACTACATGGAACTATTCTTAACTATACGGAACTATACAGAACTATATGGAACTATTCTTAGATATATGGAACCATACAGAACTATATGGAACTTCTTAACTACATGGAACTATTCTTAACTATACGGAACTATACAGAACTATATGGAACTATTCTTAGATATATGGAACCATACAGAACTATATGGAACTTCTTAACTACATGGAACTATTCTTAACTATACAGAACTATATGGAACCATTCTTAGCTATACAGAACTATATGGAACTATTCTTAGCTATATGGAACTATTCTTAGCTGTATGGAACTATACAAAACTATATGGAACTATTCTTAGCTGTACAGAACTATATGGAACTATTCTTAGCTGTACAGAACTATATGGAACTATTCTTAGCTATATGGAACTATTCTTAGCTGTATGGTACTATACAAAACTATATGGAACTATTCTTAACTATACAGAACTATATGGAACTATTCTTAGCTATATGGAACTATACGGAACTATATGGAACTATTCTTAGCTATATGGAACTATACAGAACTATATGGAACTATTCTTAGCTATATGGAACTATACGGAACTATATGGAACTATTCTTAGCTATATTGAACTATACGGAACTATATGGAACTATTCTTAGCTATATGGAACTATACGGAACTATATGGAACTATTCTTAGATATATGGAACCATACAGAACTATATGGAACTTCTTAACTACATGGAACTATTCTTAACTATACAGAACTATATGGAACCATTCTTAGCTATACAGAACTATATGGAACTATTCTTAGCTATATGGAACTATTCTTAGCTGTATGGAACTATACAAAACTATATGGAACTATTCTTAGCTGTACAGAACTATATGGAACTATTCTTAGCTGTACAGAACTATATGGAAACTATTCTTAGCTATATGGAACTATTCTTAGCTGTATGGTACTATACAAAACTATATGGAACTATTCTTAACTATACAGAACTATATGGAACTATTCTTAGCTATATGGAACTATACGGAACTATATGGAACTATTCTTAGCTATATGGAACTATACAGAACTATATGGAACTATTCTTAGCTATATGGAACTATACGGAACTATATGGAACTATTCTTAGCTATATGGAACTATATGGAACTATTCTTAGCTATATGGAACTATACAGAACTATATGGAACTATTCTTAGCTATATGGAACTATACAGAACTATATGGAACTATTCTTAGCTATATGGAACTATACAGAACTATATGGAACTATTCTTAGCTATATGGAACTATACGGAACTATATGGAACTATTCTTAGCTATATGGAACTATACGGAACTATATGGAACTATTCTTAGCTATATGGAACTATATGGAACTATTCTTAGCTATATGGAACTATTCTTAACTGTATGCTACTATACAAAACTATATGGAATTATTCTTAACTATACAAAACTATATGGAACTATTCTTAGCTGTATGGTACTATACAGAACTATATGGAACTATTCTTAGCTATATGGAACTATTCTTAACTGTATGCTACTATACAAAACTATATGGAATTATTCTTAACTATACAAAACTATATGGAACTATTCTTAGCTGTATGGTACTATACAGGACTATATGGAACTATTCTTAACTACATGGAACTATTTTTAACTATACGGAACTACATGGAACTATTCTTAATTATAGGGAACTATTCTTTACTATACGGAACTACATGGAACTATACAGAACTATTCTTAGCTATACAGAAATATATGGAACTATTTTTAACTACACGGAACTATGTGGCACTTTTCTTAACTAAATGGAACTAAATGGAACTACTGTATTCTTAGCTATATGGAACTATACAGAACTATATGTAACTAAACAGAATTATATGTATTATACGGAACTATATGTAACATTACACAGGGAGGCGGAGCTTCAGGAACGAAAAAAAAAAAGACACAGACCAGTCAACAGTATCAACAATTTATTGCAATAAAAACAGCAGTAGAATATGATTTGATATTTATTTTCAAGTGCCTCGTACCCCTCCCCCCATTCCCTCCCACCCCATTCCCTCCCCCTCCCCCCATACAGTTACATATTTTAACCCCTTTGACGGCACAGGTCGTGCCGCAAACACGTTTCAAGAGGTACAGAAAAAAAAAGCGTTAAATATAAACGGCTGAGCTCAGTTCTTGCCACTTTCAGCCCTGCAATACCTCCCTGCTTCCTCATGGCGCTACAAGATGGCAGAAGAAGCGAACGCCATGACCGCCATCTCCGACATAAGGTCAGGCTGAAATAAATATAAAATTCGAGACCTTCGCTCGACCTAGCGGTAGCTTTTGTCAGAGGACAGGCCGGAGGGGTCCTTTTTTTTTTCGGTCAGTGATCCTTTCTATCGTAAAATGCGTTTAAAGGACGCAGTCAAGAAATGCGCAGTTAATGGATGCGGTAATGGAAGACGGAGGATGGGGGACGCACATGAGGTAAGAAAAAAAAAAAGCCGCTGATCTGTAAGAGGAGACTCTAAGTGCAACAACCCCGGAAAACCCCCCCTCCCCCCCCCCCCGCGGCGATTCAGAGACGTATAGACGGATATCGTTTTACCAAAAGGGCTTTTCCGAACGGGATTCCTGCGGCTTAGAGGGAAGCTACAGATGAATTCGATCTGGCCCTAAAAATAAACCACTCGCCTTCTACTAAGGAGAGAAGACATCTAAATATTGTCTTCACCGAAGGCTGGAGTCCATTTACAGTCCGCCGAGTCTTAGCTTACATCTATCTCTCTGTGCGTAAGACGCGGCAACCGAATAACGGCACGTGGCTCTGCTAATTCAACGCTTTACTGCCCAATGGAAAAACAAGATGGCGGAAATTTCGGTGAAGTATATGCGGGAGGATTCAGAGAGGAGCGTGCAATCTGATCCTCGATGGCCTTGGCAGTTGTTAGTGGTGTACAGACCAAAGATTAAAAAAAAAGAAAACGATGTTTCCCTCACCAAGAGAATTTCCAAAATGGTGGAAGATGTTCCAATGTGACCCTTTCCATATGGCGCCAAACGCTCCATTCCTGGTCTTCTATTGGGGAATTCAGGCAGCCATGTTTCAAACTGACTCTATACAATCCCTTCTAAGGTGCCATTCACATTGAATGAGTGATTGAATGATCTTGATTGATGCATGGCAACCATTGGATTTACCAAAACTATGTCAAGGCCTGCTTAAACATTCAATTTATATTCAATCAGGTTGGCACCCCCCCCCCCCCCACCCCACTAGAGGGCTATTGGTAGATCGATAGGGGATTGTACAACCAGATTGTAAGGTGTCCGGCCATCTTCAGTCTATGATGAGAGAAGCCCAGGGTTGGAGTCATTTGCATCTAATGGATCGGATTGTGTCAGAGGGTCCACCAACTTGAACCACACCACAAACTATACCTGAAAGGGGCACAGATGGCGCCCCACAGCTAGAAATTGATGTTGTAAAAAAACACGTAGGCCAGTGCGACTTTTCCTAATGATATCAAAGAGATGGACCCATGGGGCAAGTATAGCCAGGCCTTTAATTGTATCGTTCTGCTTGAACGATGAAGCGGCCTTCACACAAAGCTGATGGTTGTCTTGACAACTTGATCATCCATTTCATGGCAGCCATTTTGAACTCCTGTGGCTTGAACCGCTTTCCCTCACAGCACACATTTCCATTTTTCTTGGCTGTTTGTTATACCCCCTGTTACATGGCAGCCATTTGGCTTCCCTATCAATTTATATGCCACATGGCAGCCATGATGAATCCTGTCATGTGACCTCTAACAAACCCTCCACCAAGAAGACATTTTGGAATCCTGTTATGTGACGCCAATAAGCCCTCCACCAAAAAGTCAATATGAATTTCTGTTGTGTGGCCTCACTGAGTCCATCATCTAGCAACCATACTGGATTAATGTCTGGCAACTCCAGTAGGTTTTCCAAGAAGAACCAATTTTGGATGCCAGTCATGAGACCGCGATGTGTCGCCATCTAGAAACCATCTTGAAATCCTTTTACGTGACTCCACCAAGCCTATTTTGGATTCCTGTCATGGAACTTACCCAGCCCACCATCTAGAAACCATCTTGGAATATCGTCAGATGATTCCACTGAACCCTCCCCCCAGAAGCCATTTTGAAATCCTGTTGGGTGACCTTACTTTGTCCATCATCTAGAAACTATCTTGCAATCCTGTCAGATGACTCCAATAAGCCCTTAACCAAAAAGCCAATTTGGAATCCTGTTGGGTGACCTCACTTTGTCCAACATCTAGAAACCATCTTGGAATCCTGTGAGGTGACTCCACTAAGCCCTCCACCAAAAAGCCATTTTGAAATCCCGTTGGGTGACCTCTCTTTGTCTACCATCTAGAAACTATTTTGGAATCCTTTTAGGTGACTCCACTAAGCCCTCCACCAAGAAGCCATTTTGGAGTCCTACTGGGTGACCTCACTGTGTCCACTATCTAGAAACCATCTTGGAATTATGTTAGGTAACTTTACCAAGCCCTGCACCAAGAAGTCATTTTGAATTCCTGCCAGGTGACCTCACTGCTCCCACCACCCTAGAAGCCATTCTAAAGTCCTGTGACCCCCACTAAGCCATCTATGGTGCAGCCATGTGAACACATCAAGCTACATGTAGAAACCATCTTAAAAATCCTGTCAGATGACTCCACTGAGCCCCCCACCATGAATCCACTATAGATTCCAGTTATGTGACTTTACTGGGCCCACCATCTAGAAGCCATTTTGGAATCCTGTCATGTGAATCCACTAAGCCCTCCTCCAAGAAGCCATTTTGGAATCTTGTTGGATGACCCCACTATATCCACCATCTATAGACCATCTTGGAATCCTGTCAGGTTACTCCACTAAGCCCTCCACCAAGAAGCCATTTTGGATTCCTGTCAGGTGACCTCACTCCTTCCACTCTAGAAGCTGTTCTGAAGTTCTGTGACCTCACTAAGCCATCTATGAGGAAGCAATTTTGGATTCCTATCATGTGAACCCCACTAAGCTCCTACCAGTTTACCTCATGGAGTTCAACACCTAGTAGCCATTTTGAGTCCTGCCAGTCTCCTGAACAATCTAGCAGCCATTTTAAAATCTTGACTATCTACCTTACCCACACAGTAGCCATTGTGAAGCCCTGCCAGTCTACCTCAAGGAACCAACAAACCAGGCGCCAATTTTCCACAGAAGCCATTTTGGAATCCCACCAATCTCTCCTCACCAATTCTTGTCAGACAGCCTCACGGAAACCAACGTACGGCAGACATTCTGGAATCCTACCAATCATCTGGGACTCTACCACACGATGACCTGTCTACGGCACGCAGTTCACTACACGGCAGCCATTTTGAATCCTATGTGTATAGAACATACTCCATCACCATTCCCGTATGTATAAATCCCAGCAGACTTGCTGAGGGTTGTAGATAGACATCATGGCCGCCTTGCCTTGACATCATAAGCTGCTCGCTCTTGCCTTAAAGCTATGGTAGGAACGCACCACTCAGCGAAGTATGGAAACATTGCAGTGGACTCCAAATTTCCAACCCCCCCCCGATCATGTAAATTACATTCCAGCCTACAGGCCGTGACCCCTTTTTTTCTTTTCCGATCAGCCGGAAAAAAATCCTTACCCGCAAAACAGTAGCAAAAACCTGAGCCATGCAAAAAATAAAGACATATTCAGCGCTATTTAAAGTGTACCTGTCACCCCATGAAGGCCATTTTGCTTTGCCGTGAGAAAGCAGCTTATTCATTTGCTAGGAACCAGTCAGACCCGCCTGGTGGGCAGAAGACGCTCGGTGCCTCGGCGATCGGGCCGACTTCCAGCAAAGGAATCAGCTCAGTTTCACAAAATGGTCGTCACCATGGCAACTGGTACAGGAGATTCCTTCCAGAACCGGCATCGTCGTGAACGCGGTATTACAGTCGTGTTAGCTTCGTGTTTACAATTTTTCTTCTCTTTCCAACCAAATAAAAAAAGTTAAATATGACATCGAGACCATCAAGGAAGAACGTAAAGGGCACGGAGCGTAAACCGTATTCCCCCGTCACCCACCGCCCAGATAATACACAGACAAGCGCCAGGAGACCGCCAATGAGCGTGACAAAGGAGACTTAAGAAGAATCAGACGGAAGCTGACACCGAGTAAAGGAAAATAATAGAGGGACTGGTATACCCTGCCACCCGGCCACAAGAGTTGTGCCACGGCATCTTCAGTCCAGCCAATGGCAAGATCAAGTCTTTAAAGGGTAACTCTACTTTGAATCGGATTTGACACCGCAACCTGGGCAGCATTTTACACGGCATCTACTTTTTCCCTTTTCAGCCCATGCAGGCTCTTGAAGCCTTGCACCTAAATTATGACATTCTGAGGTCCTCCCTGCTGCCATGTCTGCTGAATGTTGACCTCAAAGGTGGCATAATCAGATACCTAACATGGCCCCGGGAGGAGAACTTTCACCTCGTGCCCCACTTGCACTTCCAGAGCCTGCACAGGCCTAATGGAACCCCCCCAAAAAAATGATCAAAGCTGATCATTTTCACTGCCGGTCACACCATGCCAAGCTGACCAGGAAAAAAAAGACCAGGGCTCAAGTCTTTAAAGCCAGGGGCTGTGTGACAGAGGAGCCCGTCACGGAGACCGGCTGAAACAATCTGCCATCAGAGTATTAAGGAGTTTGTAACATCAATTCAGGTTCCTCCATTCAATCCTCTAAGCATCTCCAGACACCCTCCTCCCACCAGATGGTGTTCTCAGATCAGGGCTCAGACTGCACACAGCACCCCTATAAATTAAAGAGCTGAGGGCTGGAAGTTTATGAACGGCCTCCCTAAGAACGCTCCCCTGAAGGACACCTTTGATGAGGCAAAGGACACAGTAATCTATAATGATTGGAATTCACCAGTCTGGGAGATCTAAAAGGTGCATTCCGACTGGCCTCCTGGGGTCTGTAGTGCTGCTGGGGGGGTTTTATTGGAAACACTGTAGGAAAAAAAAAAAAAAAAGTACACTTCCCAGGATGCACAGGGAAGCGTTTCACAAAACATATTCCACAACAACTGGACCGTCCTAGATCCGGGTGACTTGCTGAGCAAGCAGCAACAAAAGACAAGTTCCTATAGAAGTTTGGCACTCGTGGAAGAACTTTGTTCACCTCCTAGGCCGCCATATTACTTGTAACCCCTTCAATACCAAAGCATTACCCCCCCTTTCCCCTAACGCGGCCGGCAAAACCGTACAACCGCCAAGCGAAACTCAACATCCGCTAACAAAAGGGGGGGGCCCCATTAGACTGATCGTTCGGCCTAAGCTTGTGACGGGTCATCCCACCACCTCCACATTAAGGAAGCTAACAGTTACACACGCACAAAAAGGATAATAAAGTAAAAACAAAAAAAAAAACACAAAAAAACAAAGTAGTTAAAAATATTCATAACAAAAACACAAAATTCTCTGCCACAGGAAACCGAAAAAAAAAAAAAAAAAAGCAGAAATACAACAAATTCTTCTTTTAAAAAAATACAAATCGTAATTCTTTCTCCTTTTATAGTACCTTAAATTTTCATATATATATATTTCTTTTTAAATAACAAAAACAAATAAGAGGAAAACGCGATATTGCACGGCTAAAAATAGTTTTTTTTTTTGTTTGTTTTTTTTTTTTTCCATTCGTCAAAAGAATGTTACATGTCAAAACAGTTCTTGCATGCAAAGGTGCACAGTATTCCACATATATATCTATATATATGTATATTTTTTTGCAAGGTTAAATCATGTAAACAGTATATGAAGCAGAGCGAGCGGAAGCAGACGCTCTGTCAGGAATTCAGATATATGTTCAACAAAAAAAAAAAAAAAAATTTTTTTTTTTTTTTTTTTTACTTTCTCAAAGTATACTTGTTACCATTTTCAAGGCTCTTTATTCGGTTCACTGGAAACTTGTTGGCATCAAAAGTTACAATAAACAGATCCATCGTCCAGCGAAAAAAAAAAAAAGAGTTGGTGACAAGTATACTTTTACCCAGAGGTGAGTGAACAGAACCGCGCCGGCCCCCAAATCGCCATATTTGCAAAGAAAAAAAAAAATAGTATCACCTTATCTAGCTAGATTCACAGTATTTTTTTAAAATCTCTTGATGTCCACGTAACGCAAAGACAGCACCTGGTGTCGGTTAGACCAGCTTCCAGTCACGTGGCCAAGGTGACAGCCAATCAAAATGGTCACATGACTAGTCAGACCATTCCAGAACCCCCCCCCCCGGGTGTAATAGCCCAGATAACAGGACGCCAGTTTGGGTGTGAAGGTGTTAACCTAACTAGACCAATCTTTCCCCCTGCGCGTTGCGGCCTGCTCACGTTCTTTGGGTGGGAAGGTGTTAATCTAACTAGACCAATCTTTCGCCCTGCGCGTTGCGGCCTGCTCACGTTCTTTGGGTGGGAAGGTGTTAACCTAACTAGACCAATCTTTCCCCCTACGCATTGCGGCCTGCTCACGTTCTTTGGGTGGGAAGGTGTTAACCTAACTAGACCAATCTTTCCCCCTGCGCGTTGCGGCCTGCTCACGTTCGCTCACCTCTGGCTTTAAGCAGCAAGATTTTTCACTCTTTAAATAATTGTCGTGCTGTATAGTACTGTGATAAGGGGGAGCCCCAAAAGTATGATCTATAGGAGAAAGACATGCTGATCTAATCATCAAAATGACTTTCCTTCACTCTGTCAGGAAGCCACCAAATGGAACTTCCAGAGCCTGCACAGCCCTTAGGGAAGAGTAACACAAAAAAATTACGAAAGCTGATTGTTTTCACTGGCCAGTCAGGCCATATCAAGCTGACCAGAGAGGTGCAAAAAGGCTGAGGTCCTCCTTTTTTTAGAAGGCCAGAGGCTGTGTGACGGCTCAGCCCTTCTCTGAGATCTTCCGAAACAATTAGAGTATTGAAAGGTTTGCGCAATTGATTTAGATTCCTGTGAGCATCTCCAGAAGAATCTCCCCTGAGACCCCCAACCATCTCAGCACAGGTGATCTCAGATCAGGGCTCAGGCTACACACAGCACCACTATTAGTTAACCAGCTAAGGGCTGTAAGTTAACAAACAGCCTCTCTATGTAATCGGGAAGAGCGCTCCCCTCAAGGTCAACTTAGATAAGGCAAAGAGCTCAATCATCCATAATGATAGGAATTTATCCTTCTATCCTCGTACTCTTTCAGGAAACCTTTTTTTTTAACGGTTTTGGAGATCTAGCCTGCTCTTTACTAATGCAAAATGAGCTGTGGAACCATTTTAGACTCCTGAAAGGCTCTGGCCTTTAGATTTTTTGCACAAGCTTAAAACTAGATGCACAGCGCAAAAGGAACGGCCTATGGCTTAAAGTGGAGTTCCACCCACTTTTACAACTCTTCAGCATCCCTCACTAAACTGTGCACTGTAAACGAATTGGATATTTTTTTTATTTTTTTTCTCAGCACTTACTGTATATCTGCTGTATTCATTTTTCACTTCCTCCACCCTGGCCGCGGCCCATCGCATCATTTCCTGTTTGCAATGCCTTCTGGGAAGGGGCGGCAACTTCCTCTGAAACTGCCGTTGCTATGGAAACTTGACCTGAAACCTATTACACTGCTTGTGCTGCACTGAGCATATGCGAGATCTGCAAGGATGAGATCCAGGAAGAAATACAGTCTTGCTTCAGATGCCCAGACTTAAGATGGCCACGGCCTGCTGTAAGTTTATAAAATAACAAACTACTGCTATAAACTAACAAAACAGACCTTCGTTTACAGACTAACTTTACTAGAATACATTAAGCTTGTGTATTATAGGGGTATTTTTATTTAAAAAGTATAATTTCGGCCGGAACACCACTTTAAGTCAAACAGGCCCAAGACTTGGAACATGTCCTACAAGCCATCACTGGCCATGATGGATGGCAATCACAGGCCACGTACCAAGCTATTCCATGCAAGCAGTCGGGGAGAGGATCTGGCCAATGTGTTGGCTACCATACAAAAAAGTTGCAATCATAGCAATGAGAGCCAATTTCAATCTGACCTTCTCGAGATCTGGCCTGCTCTGTACTAAGGTGGCAAACAAGCTGTGGAACCATTTTAGGCTCACTAAGGCGTCTGGCCTTTAGATTTTTGGAAGGATTAAAATAAGATACACAGCGCAAAAAGAACGGCCTATGGCTTAGTCAAACAGGCCTGAGACTTGGAACATGTCCTACAAATCATTGTTGGCCATGACGGCTTCCACAGCAAAAAGTTGCAATCATAGCAATGAGAGCAAGTACAATCTGACCTTCTTGGCCATCTTGGCTTTACCAGAGCTGGACATTAACTGGCATAATTATTTTTTACATTTACATATACATCTGGGAGCTATTTGTCCTTCAACTAGTTCAACAGCTTTCCAACCGAAACCCCGACATGCTCAATATCAACTGGCCATGACAGATGGCAACCACAGGCCATGTACCAAGCTATTCCATGCAGACAGTCAAGGACAAGATCTGGCCAAAGTGTTGGCTATCATAGCAAAAAGTTGCAATCATAACAATGAGAGCAATTGCAATCTGACCTTCTTGGCCTTCTTGACTTGACCGGTGCTGGACATTAACTGGTATAATTTTTTTTAAAGTTGACATATACATTTGTGAGCTATTTGTCCTTCGACTAGCTCAATCTCAACTGGCCATGACAGATGGCAACCACCTGATTAAACATACAAGGCTAATATTCCCGGACAAGGTCTGGCCAAAGTTTTGTTGGCTATCATACCAAGAAGTTGCAATCATAGCAATGAGAGCCAATTTCAATCTGACCTTCTTGAGATCTAGCCTGCACTTTACTAAGGTGACAACCAAGCTGTGGAACTATTTTAGGCTCACAAGAGGCTCTAGCCTTTAGATTTTTGGACAAGATTAAAATTAGATACACAGCACAAAAGGAGCGGCCTATGGCTTAGTCAAACAGGCCTGAGACTTGGAACATGTCCAAAAACCATCGTTGGCCATGACAGCTACCATAGCAAAAAGTTGCAATCATAGCAATGAGTGCAATTTTAATCTGAACTTCTTGAGATCCAGCCTGCTCTTTACTAAGGTGGCAAACAAGCTGTGGGACCATTTTAGGCTCACAAAGGGTTTTTGGCCTTTAGATTTTTGGACAAGCTTAAAACTAGATGCACAGCACAAAAGGAAAGGTCTGGGGCTCAGTCAAACCGGCCCGAGACTTGGAACATGTCCTACAAATCATCGTTGGACACGATGGCTACCATAGCATAAATTTGCAATTATAGCAATGTGAGCCAAGTCCAATCTGACCTTCTTGGCCTTCTTGACTTGACCGGTGTTGGACATTAACTGGTATAATCTTTGAAAAAAAAAAACTTTTTGCACATACATTTGTGAGCTATTTGTCCTTCGACTGGTTCAACAGCTTTCCAACTGAAACCCCCGACGTGCTCAATCTCAACTGGAAGACCTTAAGTTACACCAAATTTGCTTTACTTCGTACAAAATAAGGAAAAAAAAAATATTCTCAACTTTTCGTAAACAAAAAGTTTTGTAGCACCCACCAACCCCTCATTTTAAATAAAAAAAAGACCTAAACTTTTTTTTTTTGTATTTCAAAAGTGCACATGTACAGCTGCCGTAGAGAAGGCTCGTTACTGCTGGGGGGGGGTCAGAGGTAAAAGGGAAAAGGAGGCTAAGCTTAGGAAGATCATGAACTTTGGGAATTATCTCACGGTATCATGCAGCACGACTGAGTACCAACTGGTAACTCCAAAGTCTTCAAGCACTGAGAAAAAAAAAAATTTAACACAATGGTTTTTATCCAAAAAAAAAAAAAAAAAAAGCGGGCACATTTGTCAGTAGATATTAAATCTGCGATACCTGGCAATGTACCCTTTTTTGGACAGAGAACCCTTCAGTTCATTGCGCCCCGGCAAAAAAAAAAAAAAAATTGCGCAATCTGGCTACGGCAGGGTCCCGGGTCGGTGTCCGCGTTGGCAAATCTCCTTCGGACGTAAGAATAAAAGAAGACGGTTGTCCCCAAAATCTCTTTATGAGCAACCCCCCACCCACCACCACCACGGCTGGTTGACTTTTTTGAAGCCCCCACAAGTCAATGTTCGTTTTTTTTTTCCCCGAGGCAAAAAACAAAGAAAAAAAGCAGCTGCCACCGAGCGGCCTCTCCTTAAGATGTGACGATATGGTTGTTGGGGGGCACGGAAACCCCTAAAAAAAAAGATGACCTTAGCTGCTGTTATTTTTTTCTTAAACCAAATCTCTCCATTTTTGTTTCTTTCTCATTCTTTGATCCACCTCTGCTCTTCCGGGGGGGTTCTTCTCCCCGGCACCCCCGTTGTGTTGTTTGTATGCTGTGGTTGATATAAGCTGTGACATTTCAGATGGCAGGACAAAAAAATCTGGCTTATTCGATTCTTTGTCGACTAGTGGTATTATTTTTTTTTTATTTTTAAAGATCCTTTTTCGAAGCGTTTAGACGGCAGGAGGGGCCTTCTCGGACATGAGGACGTCTTCGATCCGTTCGTCTTCTTCTATCACCACTAGAAAAAGTAGGACAGGGTTAGGGGGGTGGCTTTGTTTCCATGGTGTTCAGCTGCATCTACATCCTAATAATAAAAAAAAAAATCCCTCCTGACACAAAGGTACGGCTTGCATTAGGGGGGTCTGAGCAGGAAAAACGCTAGTCTCCCTATTTCGCAACGTCGCTGCTAAGCTCATTCACTGACATATCTTATACTGTGTCATGCACGTGCGCTACCTAGTCAGGCCAGGGGTGCACTTCCTGCCCCCCCCCCCCCCCCCCCGGCCCTCTCCAACTGAGGATGGTGAGATCACATTTAAAGCGAAACTACGGGAAGATATAAAAGACAAAGTTGAGACCCAGTTTCCCCACACCTTGTCTTAGTAGCCAGCAGCAGAGAGGAGGACAGAACTCCTCCGCCAGATCCTGCACTTCTCTGTGCAGTCACAGAGAGGCTCGTCTCTGCCACCCCCCTCCCCTCCCCATCTCAGGAGTCGGCCATAGAGAGGAGAACAGAACTCTTCCTACAGATCCTGCACTTCTCTGTGCAGTCACAGAGAGGCTCGTCTCTACCACCCCCCCCTCCCCATCTCAGGAGTCGGCCATAGAGAGGAGAACAGAACTCTTCCTACAGATCCTGCACTTCTCTGTGCAGTCACAGAGAGGCTCGTCTCTGCCACCCCCCCTCCCCATCTCAGGAGTCGGCCATAGAGAGGAGAACAGAACTCCTCCGCCAGATCCTGCACTTCTCTGTGCAGTCACAGAGAGGCTCGTCTCTACCACCTCCCCATCTCAGGAGTCGGCCATAGAGAGGAGAACAGAACTCTTCCTACAGATCCTGCACTTCTCTGTGCAGTCACAGAGAGGCTCGTCTCTACCACCCCCCCTCCCCATCTCAGGAGTCGGCCATAGAGAGGAGAACAGAACTCCTCCGCCAGATCCTGCACTTCTCTGTGCAGTCACAGAGAGGCTCGTCTCTGCCCCCCCCCCCCCCTCCCACTTCCCATCAAGGGGTATGAATACTTTTTCAAGGCACTGTAAGCTTTGACAATAAAACCTGGAAGCAGATTGGTTTCTGTGCAGAGCTGCAGCAGATTTTGCACTCTCCAGTTTTAGTAAATCCCCTCCAATCCTTATGTTTACCTAATATAGACTTTTCAACCAATTCAATACAATGATGCCATTTGGTGGAGGTCACGGGAATGGACTTCCAACAACTAGACGTGGAACATTTAGGCCATGTGGTAGACTGACCTCCAGATCATCTGTTTCGAGGGTTGAAAAGGACAGCTGACTTCTAAATTGGCTGCCTCAAGGACTCTATGGAAGAAGTGAGCAGTTGGCTTTGGGCTGAATCCTGGAAATAACGTTCGGAGACATGGGCCAAACATAGGTGAAAACAGACCACCTGGTCTTTAGCCAGGATAGGAAAGGGTAGAGCGAGGCCAGATGACCTCAACATGGGCAAAACTTGGGGAGAATTTGACAACTGACCTCAAGCTGTTGTGAAAATTGGATTCAAGAAGACAGTCATCTTCTAGAGGAGCTAAAAACAGGACACGGGTGGACGATTGACCTCAAGGTGGGCGATTGACCTCAAGGTGGACGATTGACCTCAAGGTGGACGATTGACCTCAAGGTGGACTGAGTAAAGGCTGGAAGGGTCACCAGAAGCTCTGCTAGATGTCCTCTAGGTGGACAAATATAGACCAGAAAATGGACAGGTGACCTCCAGACTTCTGCCTGTCACAAGCTATGGATAATGGTGGCCTGTTCTGAAATAGTCTGGCTGACTCGACTATCACACAGATGTCATGTGATCATTTATAACCAATGCCAATGTGATGAGGTCATAGGAAGTTTCCCGAGAATGATACTAACAGTTTTCGGCTTCTCTATATGATGGATATTCTTGGGGTGAAACAAAGGCCCCTTTAGGCACGGGAGTGGGTTCCTGTCATTGGTGGCCATACTGGTTTGGGCTTTTTTTGGACACAACATATCACTTTAACTGCAGAACATACAAATCACATGGAGTGGGGTACATGTGGGTGCTCTATAGATACTAAATATAACAACAGAAATGATTGATGACAGAACCATGGGAGACACACAGGTTGAGTTTAGGGGTGCAGACAGACAGAAGGAGAGGAACATATAGGCTTATCTGAAGAAGGGCAAGGATGGGGGCACAAATGTTCAGTTTGGGGGTGCAAAAACTATAAACGAACTTGGTTGTGCAGACCAAATTATAGTGACAGACTCAGTTTGGGGGTGCAGATAGTATTAAGAGGGACAAATGCTCAGCTTGGGGGTGCAGATAGTATTGAAAGGGACACATGTTCTGTTTGGGGGTGCAGATAGTATTTAAAGGAACACATGCTCTGTTTGGGGGGTACAGATAGTATTGAGAGGGTCACATGCTCTGTTTAGGGGTGCAGATAGTATTGAAAGGGACACATGCTCTGTTTGGGGGTACAGATAGTATTGAGAGGAACACATCCTCTGTTTGGGGGTGCAGATAGTATTAAGAGGGACATATGCTCAGGTTGGGGGTACAGATAGTATTGAGAGGGTCACATGCTCTGTTTTGGGGTGCAGATAGTATTGAGAGGGTCACATGCTCAGTTTGGGGGTGCAGATAGTATTGAGAGGGTCACATGCTCTGTTTGGGGGTGCATATATTATTGAAAGGGACACATGCTCTGCTTGGGGGTGCAAATAGTATTAAGAGGGACATATGCTCAGGTTGGGGGTACAGATAGTATTAAGAGGGTCACATGCTCTGTTTGGGGGTGCAAATAGTATTAAGAGGGACATATGCTCAGGTTGGGGGTACAGATAGTATTAAGAGGGTCACATGCTCTGTTTGGGGGTGCAGATAGTATTGAAAGGGACACATGCTCTGTTTCGGGGTACAGATAGTATTGAGAGGGTCACATGCTCTGTTTGGGGGTGCAGATAGTATTGAGAGGGTCAAATTTTCTGTTTGGGGGGTACAGATAGTATTGAGAGGGTCACATGCTCTGTTTGGGGGTACAGATAGTATTGAAAGGGACACATGCTCTGTTTGGGGGTGCAAATAGTATTAAGAGTGACTTATGCTCAGGTTGGGGGTACAGATAGTATTAAGAGGGACATATGCTCAGGTTGGGGGTACAGATAGTATTGAGAGGGTCACATGCTCTGTTTGGGGGTGCAGATAGTATTGAGAGGGTCACATTTTCTGTTTGGGGGTACAGATAGTATTGAGAGGGTCACATGCTCTGTTTGGGGGTACAGATAGTATTGAGAGGGACACATGCTCTGTTTGGTGGTGCAGATAGTATTGAAAGGGACACATGCTCTGTTTGGGGGTACAGATAGTATTGAGAGGGTCACATGCTCTGTTTGGGGGTGCAGATAGTATTGAAAGGGTCACATGCTCTGTTTGGGGGTGCAGATAGTATTGAAAGGAACACATGCTCTGTTTGGGGGTACAGATAGTATTGGGAGGGTCACATGCTCTGTTTGGGGGTGCAAATAGTATTGAAAGGGACACATGCTCTGTTTGGGGGTACAGACAGTATTGAGAGGGTCACATGCTCTGTTTGGGGGTGCAGATAGTATTGAGAGGGTCACATGCTCTGTTTGCTAGTGCAGATATTATTGAAAGGGACACATGCTCTGTTGGGGGTACAGATAGTATTGAGAGGGTCACATGCTCTGTTTGGGGGTGCAGATAGTATTGCAAGGAACACATGCTCTGTTTGGGGGTACAGATAGTATTGAAAGGGTCAAATGCTCTGTTTGGGGGTGCAGATAGTATTGCAAGGAACACATGCTCTGTTTGGGGGTACAGATAGTATTGAGAGGGTCACATGCTCTGTTTGGGGGTGCAGATAGTATTGAAAGGGATACATGCTCTGTTTGGGGGTACAGATAGTATTGAGAGGGACACATGCTCTGTTTGGGGGTACAGATAGTATTGAGAGGGACGCATGCTCTGTTTAGGGGTGCAGATAGTATTGAGAGGGACACATACTCTGTTTGGGGGTGTAGACAGTTGTAAGGTACACACACTTAGAAGGTGCAAGTAGTATTAAGGGGCCACATGCTTAGTTTGGGGCTGCAGACTGAATTAAAGGGTGGGGTGCAGACCAAATTTTAGGGACACACAAAACTTACTTTTGGGGTAAAAGATGACAGGATTATGAAGGTAGACAGGCTTTTTTTTAACTTGTAGTAAAATCGTATTATGGGGACACCCAAAATCAAATTTTGGGGTGCAGGAAGAATTATACAAAACAGAGGCTCAGTATGAGAGTACCTGCACAATTATATATTTGGGGTGAAGGCAGGCGATATAATAGGGAGACACACATCACAAGTGTTTTGGGATGCAATCAGAAGGGGAGGGGAGCACACAGCCTAAGTCTGGGGGTACAGTCAGAATTGGGGGGGGGCACACAGATTCATACTGAAGACTCACCTCTCTTGCTGCGCCCAATCTGGCCAAGTTTGGGGGGTCTCTTGCCACCCCCCTGGCCAGAGCTGCCATAGAAGTTGCCGGTGTCCTGAAGGCGGCAGGTGAGGGGTATCTGGCCATCCCCCCCTCCGTCGGCATAATGCCCCCGCTGCTCGGCTTCGCTGAAGGGCAGCACTTCGGACATGCTGACAGCGATCACAGCCCACTCCGGAGGACGCTGATCACTCACCACGGAGACCCCGATCACATCGTCCGGCTGGGGGAGCGGGGGAACCTGGAGAGGGGTGAGCAGGGGGGAGAACAGAATTAAGTAGGTGGGGGAGGGGTTAGAAGGTGTGAGGGGTAAATAAATGACTTATTGGGGAAGGAGGGCAGAAGAAGATAGGATACTTATTGGGATGTATTTAGGGGTACATTGTCTGGAATTAGCCAATGCTGTGGTTTTGTGGCAGGTAGGTTGCATTAGTGGAAGGTAAGAGTTAGGCTACCTAGTGGGAGGGGGGTTGTTTATCTAATGGAATGGTAGGAGGTAGGTTGCCTAGTCGGTGGTGGTGGTGGTGGGGGGGGGGCAGTTATGTGTTGGAAGGGTAGGAGGTAGGTTACCTAGTGGTAGGAGACTAGGTTATGTATTGAATGGATAGAAGGTAGGTTACCTAGTGGATGAGGCGTAGCTTAAGTATTGGAAGGGTAGGAAGTATGTTACCTATTGGTTGAGGGGTAGGTTACATATTGGAAGGGTAGGAAGTATGTTACCTATTGGTTGAGGGGTAGGTTACATATTGGAAGGGTAGGAAGTATGTTACCTAGTGGAAGGGGGGTAGGTTATCTATTGGAAGTGTTAGAGGTAGCTTACGCAGTAGGAGGAGGATATGTTAGGTATTGGAAAGATAGATTTAGTACTGGAAGGGATGGAGGTAAGTTACTGAGAGGAAAGGTGGTAGGTTACCCATTATAAGGGTTGGAGGTAGCTTACCTTGTAGGAGGGGGATAGGTTGTGTATTAGGAAGGTAGAAGGTGGGTTACCCAGTGGAAAGGGGTAGGTTACGTATTGGAAAGGTAGGAGATAGATTACCCTTTACGAGGGAGGTAAGATTTGTTTGGTAAGGTACAGTGTAAGTTACCTAGTGAGAGGGGGGTAAGTTGCACAGTTACAGGATAAGAGGTAGGTTACCTAGTGGGTTGCTTTTTGGAATGGATGATGGTAGGTTACCTAGTGGGATGGGAGTAGGTTGCATATCGGGGGGGGGGGGGGGGGTTGGTTGCATAGTGATAGGGTGGCAAGTAGGTTACCTAGAGGGAGGGAGGTAGGTTGCATAGTAGAAGGATATGAGGTAGGTTACCTAGAGGAGGGTTAGATTACATAGTAGGAAGGAGATAGGTTGCATGGTGGGAGGGTACTGATAGCTTACCTAGTTTAAGGGAGGTAGATTACATAGTAGGAGGGTAGGGGTAGCTTACCTAGTGGGAAGGAGGTAGGTTGCATAGTGGGAGAGTAGGGGTAGGTTACCTGGGGGGGGGGGGGGGTTAGGTTACATAGTAGGAAGGAGGTAGGTTGCATGGTGGGAGGGTAGCGGTAGCTTGCCTAGTGGTAGGTAGGTAGGTTGCATAGTGGGAGGGTAGGGGTAGCTTATGTTTTGGGAGGGAGGTAGGTTGCATAGTGGGAGGGTAGGGGTAGTTTACCTAGTGGTAGGTAGGTAGGTTGCATAGAGGGGGGTAGGGGTAGCTTACCTAGTGGTAGTGAGGTAGGTTGCATAGTGGGAGGGTAGGGGTAGCTTACCTAGTGGTAGGTAGGTAGGTTGCATAGTGGGAGGGTAAGGGTAGCTTACCTAGTGGTAGGTAGGTAGGTTGCATAGTGTGAGGGTAGGGGTAGCTTACCTAGTGGTAGGAAGGTAGGTTGCATAGTGTGAGGGTAAGGGTAGTTTACCTAGTGGTAGGTAGGTAGGTAGCATAGTGGGAGGGTAGGGGTAGCTTACCTAGTGAGAGGGAGGTAGGTTGCATAGAGGGAGGGTATGATGGGGGGGGGGGTAGGTTGCATAATGGTAGAAATTCAGTTACCAAGTAGGAGGTGGGCTGCCATTAAAGGTAATAAGCATCAGTAGGGGGGAGAGGGATGAAGATAATAGGATTGGAATTACCTGGTAGGGTAGGGGGAGGGGAGGAGATGCATAGAGAACACCTGTGGTGAGGGGGTGTGAGCCGGATCACCCGGCGGGCGTAGGTTACCTGGCAGATAGAGGGATATCACATTCATCGCTTGCATAGGGGGGTGTGGGCACATAAACAACTCACATAGGGGGTGATAAGACACGATACCTACCGAGAGGGGGTAGGGAGGCCAGGCTGCTGCCGTTGGGTATCTGAACCCGCTGTATAGGTGGTGGGGGGTAGGAGGTGGGGGGTGGGCATGTAAACACGGCACCTGGGTGGGGGGATTAGGGTGGCAGAGGTAGGGTGAGGAGGGGGACCTGTTGGAGGTGGTGGCTGCACTGGTCTACAATGGTGGTGAGGGAGGGAAGGGGGGGGGGGTCTCTGCGGCTGCAGTAAGGGGAGGGGGGCACTTACCTCGGTACATTGGACGTGTAGAGCAGACAGAAGGAGATAATAGAGCTCTATGATAAACAGGTACGAAGAACGGACAGGAGGGTGACGCATATAGAAGGAGGGGGGGGGGGGGAGAAGAAGGAGGGTGGGGGTATATGGGCAGAAAGGAGAAAAGTAAAGAGGGGGGGGAGTGAAATTGGGGCAATCAGCAGCAGCAGCAGAACCTACCAGAGGGAGAGAGAGCGGTGCAGATAAAGACAGATCCTGCTGGAGGGAGAGCAGAGACAGGCAGCAGGGAGGTGGAGTGACAGAGAGGGCAGGGAGGGAGACTCAGATCTGGGGGAGAGAGAGGATGGCTCATACACACGCACAGGGGGGACTCTCTGCCATTTCAGTATTCAGCTCGGAGGAGGGGAGACGAAGACGCCTCGTCTGCGCACATCACCTATCGCAGCGCCGGTGACACGGGGCCCCCATGGGGGGTGTGGGGGGGGGGGAATCGACACCCCTCACCCTTTACTCACCTGCTGCGAACCAGCCTGACAACCGCCCTTCCTAACAAGGGACATTCCCCACGGTCACAGCGCCCTGCCACCCCCCCCAACGCCACCGCCGCCACCGCCGCCGCCATCGGCTGCAGGGATGCATCGCAAATCATGAATCCGCACCTAATTATTATTATTATGGAGGATTTATATTGTGTCAACAGTTTGTTTTTACAATATAAAGGGAGACGGGACAGTTACAGCACAATTCAATAACAACAATAAAATACAACGTATACAGATAATGATCCCAAATCTGAAAACAATGTAACAATAAAATACAACGTATACAGATAAAGATCCCAAACCTGGAGACAATGTAACAATAAAATACAACATATACAGATAATGATTCCTAAATCTGGAAATATTGTAACAATAAAATACAACGTATACAAATAATGAACCCAAATCTGGAAACATTGTAACAATAAAATACAACGTATACAGATAATGATTCCTAAATCTGGAAATATTGTAACAATAAAATACAAAGTATACAGATAATGATCCCAAACCTGGAGACAATGTAACAATAAAATACAACGTATACAGATAACGAACCCAAATCTGGAAACATTGTAACAATAAAATACAACGTATACAGATACTGATCCAAAATCTATAAACATTGTAACAATAAAATACAACGTATACAGATAATGATTCCTAAACCCGCAAACAATGTCACAATAAGATACAACATACACAGACAATAATTATTCCAATTCTGGTAACATTGTAACAATAAAATACAACATATACAGATAATGATTCCAAATATGGTAACAATGTAGCAAAAAATGCAACGTATACAGATAATGATTCCACAATCCAGAAACATTCTCACAATAAAATACAGTTTGGGGGGTTATTTACTAAACCTGAGGAGTGAAAATCTGGTGCAGCTCTGCATAGCAACCAATCAGCTTCCAGGTTTCATTGCCAAAGCTTAATTGAACAAACTGAAGCTAGAAGCTGATTGGCTGCCATGCACAGCTGCACCTGGTTCTGAGTGCCCCAGTTTTAGTAAATCCCCCCCCCCCCCCCCCCGAATGTATACAGATAATGATTCCAAATCCAGAAACAATATATTTTATGTATTTTATTGTGACATTGTTGCTGGATTTGGAATCATTATTACCTGTATATATGTATACGTTGTATTGCATTATTACAATGTTACCGTATTTTGGAATCATGATCTGTATACGTTTAGTATTTTATTGTTGCAATGGGGATGATTTACTAAAACTGGAGAGTGCAAAACCTGGTGCAGCTCTGCATTGTAGCCAATCAGCTTCTAACGTCAGCTTGTTCAATTCAGTTTTTGACAATAAAACCTGGAAGCGGATTGGTTTCTGCGCAGAGCTGCACCAGGTTTGGCACTCTCCAGTCTGAGTAAATCATCCCCATTGCAACAATAAAATACAAAACGTATACAGATCATGATTCCAAAATACGGTAACATTGTAATAATGCAATACAACGTATACATATATACAGATATATACAGGTAATAATGATTCCAAATCCGGCAACAATGTCACAATAAAATACAGTTTGGGGGGTTATTTACTCAATCGTGATCTGTATACATTGTATTTTATTGTTGCAATGGGGATGATTTACTAAAACTGAAGAGTGAAAAATCTGGTGCAGCTCTGCATAGCAACCAATCAGCTTCCAGGTTTTATTGCCAAAGCTTAAGTGAACAGGCTGAAGCTAGAAGCTGATTGGCTCCCATGTACAGACGTTGAGTGCTCCAGTTTTAGTAACCCCCCCAATGTATACAAATAATGATTCCAAATCTGGTAACATTGTGACAACATTTATAATGGAAACAGGTGTCAGTATTATAGCGGTCTATTCCTATTCACACATTTTTTTGAAAACTTTAATAAAGCCTAATAATAATAATAATATACTGAAAGAATGGAACACATTGTGTGTCAGTCAGTACAGGAATCCCACAGCAGCTGCTATAGTTCTACAATAAAAATAATAATAATGATGATGATGATGATGATGATGATGATGATGGTGATGATATATAAACAGTAACAGCACCCAGGAATCTTATACAAAGAATTCTAATAATAATAATAAAATAATAGAAACATAAAAAAACACGTTTATAGCCGGCTCAGTGCGGGGTTTCCACACAATGATTCTGTATACTACTAATAATAAAATAATATAAACATAAAACACGGTGGATCTGGGATCAGTGCGAGAATTCCATACAAACAATGATTCTGTATGAAAATAATAATAATAAAAAAATAATATATAAACAAAAAACACAACGGCTGTCAGCTCAGTGCAAGAAATCCACACAATGATTCTGTCTAATAATATAAATAATAATAATAATAGGAAAATAATATAAACATAAAACACGGTGGATCTTGGTTCAGTGCAGGAATTCCATACAAAAAATGATTCTGTATAATAATCTAAATAATAATAATAATAAAAATATATAAAATAAACGTAAAACACAATGGTTCTTGGTTCATTGCGGGAATTCCATGCAAACATCTATTCTGTATAATAATATAAATAATAATAATAAAATAATATAAACACAAAACACGGTGGATGTTGGTTCAGTGCAAACAATGCTTCTGTATGAAAAGAATAATAATAAAAAAATAATATATAAACAAAATACAATGGCTGTTGGTTCAGTACAGGAAATCCACACAATTATTCTGTATAATAATATAATAATATAAACATAAAACACGGTGGTTCTTGGATCATTGTGGGAAGTCCATACAAACAATGATTCTGTATAATAATATAAATAATAATAATAAAATAATATAAACATAAAACACGGAGGTTCTTGGTTCATTGTGGGAATTCCATACAAACAATGATTCTGTATAACAATATAAATAATAATAATAATAATAATAATAATAATAAAGTAATATAATATAAACATAAAACACGGTGGTTCTTGGTTCATTGTGGGAATTCCATACAAACAATGATTCTGTATAATAAAATAAATAATAATAATAATTATAATAATAAAATAATATAATATAAACAAAACATGGTGGTTCTTGGTTCATTGTGGGAATTCCAACAATGCTTCTGTATAAAAATATTAATAATAAAAAAATTATATAAAAACAAAAACACAGCGGCTATCAGCTCAGTGCCAGGAAATCCACACAAACAATGATTCTGTATAATAATAATATAAATAATAATAATAAAATAATATAAACATAAAACACGCTGGTTCTTGGTTCAGAGCGGGAATTCCATACAAACAATTATTTAGTATTATAATATTGATAATAATAATAAAAAAATAAAGATAAAGCACATTGGTTGGCGGCTCAGCGCGGGAATTACATACAAGCAATTATTTTCTGTCTAATAATAGTAATATATCGTAAACATAAACCATGCTGGCTATTGGGGTCAGCGCGCGGGGGGAGATTTCATACCGCCTGCTCTATAATAACGATATAAAAAATAATGACGCACATCGGCTGCGGGTTCTGCGCGGCGGCGGAGATGATGAGAACGTTCACATCCCAATAATAGAGTTACAATAACACACAAGCCCAGGGAATCTTGCGCAGCTTTACAGCTGCATCTCGGAGCGCTGAGGGACTACAAGTCCCAGACGCCATATGTAAAGAGCGCCAATGACTTTTATTGTTTTCTTTTCGGACCGGTAAACGTTCGGTTGGTCACCGGTTCAAATTGGAAAAAAGCCGCAGCTGGGGAGGGGGTGTGTCTGATCATGACGGTGTCAGGATGTGCGCACGCTCGCTGTCCGGCTGATGGGTTTCGCGATTTGAGGGGTGGGGGGCTGCGGGTGGAAGGGAAACGGGAGAAGACGGTTTTACTGAATGCAAAGGAACATCCCCGCTAACGAGGGACAATCGGCAGCCCTAAATATAAACGCACTCCCTCCTCCTCCGTATCGCTGGCTGCGCACTGACGGGGGTGTACAGTACGCGGCGGGAGGGGGAGTGTGACTCCGAGGAGTAGGAGGTGTGCGTCTTTTACACTTTCCACAAAGGCGAGGCGAACGTGCAAATGTGCGTTTTCACACCTTTTGGCGAACGTGGGAGATCGGCGCAGAGATCGGGTCGGTGCCGCGGACGTCGCCCTGAAACGGCGCCTGGGTGACATCATACAGGTGTGCGTGAGACAAGCGCCATTTGGCCTTTGGACGCCAATTCACAACCTTTTCTTTTTCCCGTTAAGAACTTTGTAACACACTTTAAAAAATGGCGGATCTTATGATTGTCAATGGCAGTGCGGAAGAGAAGGTCAGGATGGCGTCCAATTGGTGCAACACAAATAGTTCTCACTGCAGAAGTTCTGCAAAAGTGTGGAGGAGAGAAGGGCGGGACTTGTAGACACAAAAGTAGAACTTGGCATGCGTGCGGCACCCTCCGCTCCTTCATCGTACGTCTGTCCATCCTCCGCTCCTTCATCGTACGTCTGTCCATCCTCCGCTCCTTCATCGTATGTCTGTCCATCCTCCGCTCCCTCATCGTACGTCTGTACATCCTCCGCTCCTTCATCGTACATCTATCCGTCCTCCGCTCCTTCATCGTACATCTATCCGTCCTCCGCTCCCTCATCGTACATCTCTACATCCTCCGCTCCTTCATCGTACATCTGTCCATCCTCCGCTCCTTCATCGTACATCTGTCCATCCTCCGCTCCTTCATCGTACATCTGTCCATCCTCCGCTCCTTCATCGTACATCTGTTCATCCTCCGCTCCCTCTGCTCCTTCATCGTATGTCTGTCCATCCTCTGCTCCTTCATCGTACGTCTGTCCATCCTCTGCTCCTTCATCGTACATCTATCCATCCTCCGCTCCTTCATCGTACATCTGTCCATCCTCCGCTCCTTCATCGTATGTCTGTCCATCCTCCGCTCCTTCATCGTACATCTGTCCATCCTCCGCTCCTTCATCGTACGTCTTTCCATCCTCCGCTCCTTCATCGTAGGTCTGTCCATCCTCCGCTCCCTCATCGTACGTCTGTACATCCTCCGCTCCTTCATCGTACATCTATCCGTCCTCCGCTCCTTCATCGTACATCTCTACATCCTCCGCTCCTTCATCGTACGTCTGTCCATCCTCCGCTCCTTCATCGTACATCTGTCCATCCTCTGCTCCCTCATCGTCCGTCCGTCCGTCCTCCGCTCCTTCATCGTCCGTCTGTCCGTCCTCCGCTCCTTCATCGTACGTCTGTCCATCCTCCGCTCCTTCATCGTAGGTCTGTCCATCCTCCGCTCCCTCATCGTACGTCTGTACATCCTCCGCTCCTTTATCGTACGTCTGTCCATCCTCTGCTCCTTCATCGTACGTCTGTCCATCCTCCGCTCCCTCATCGTACGTCTGTCCATCCTCCGCTCCTTCATCGTACATCTCTCCATCCTCCGCTCCTTCATCGTACATCTGTCCATCCTCTGCTCCTTCATCGTACGTCTGTCCATCCTCTGCTCCTTCATCGTACGTCTGTCCATCCTCTGCTCCTTCATCGTACATCTATCCGTCCTCCGCTCCTTCATCGTACATCTATCCGTCCTCCGCTCCTTCATCGTACATCTCTACATCCTCCGCTCCTTCATCGTACATCTGTCCATCCTCCGCTCCTTCATCGTACGTCTGTTCGTCTTATGCTCCTTCATCGTACGTCTGTCCGTCCTCCGCTCCTTCATCGTAGGTCTGTCCGTCCTCCGCTCCTTCATCGTACTTCTGTCCATCCTCCGCTCCTTCATCGTACATCTGTCCATCCTCCGCTCCTTCATCGTACATCTGTCCATCCTCCGCTCCTTCATCGTACGTCTGTCCATCCTCCGCTCCTCCATCGTACGTCTGTCCATCCTCCGCTCCTTCATCGTACGTCTGTCCGTCCTCCGCTCCCTCATCGTCCGTCCGTCCGTCCTCCGCTCCTTCATCGTACGTCTGTCCGTCCTCCACTCCTTCATCGTACGTCTGTCCATCCTCCGCTCCTTCATCGTACGTCTGTCCATCCTCCGCTCCTTCATCGTACGTCTGTCCATCCTCCGCTCCTTCATCATACCTCTGTCCGTCCTCCGCTTCTTCATCGTACGTCTGTCCATCATCCGCTCCTTCATCCTACGTCTGTCCATCCTCCGCTTCTTCATCGTACATCTGTCCATCCTCCGCTTCTTCATCGTACATCTGTCCATCCTCTGCTCCTTCATCGTACGTCTGTCCATCCTCCGCTTCTTCATCGTACGTCTGTCCGTCCTCCGCTCCTTCATCGTACGTCTGTCCATCCTCTGCTCCTTCATCGTACGTCTGTCCATCCTCCGCTTCTTCATCGTACGTCTGTCCATCCTCTGCTCCTTCATCGTATGTCTGTCCGTCCTCCGCTCCTTCATCGTATGTCTGTCCGTCCTCCGCTCCTTCATCGTACGTCTGTCCGTCCTCCACTCCTTCATCGTACGTCTGTCCATCCTCCGCTCCTTCATCGTACGTCTGTCCATCCTCCGCTCCTTCATCGTATGTCTGTCCATCCTCCGCTCCTTCATCGTACGTCTGTCCATCCTCCGCTTCTTCATCGTACATCTGTCCATCCTCTGCTCCTTCATCGTACGTCTGTCCGTCCTCCGCTCCTTCATCGTACGTCTGTCTATCCTCCACTCCCTCATCGTACATCTGTCCATCCTCCACTCCTTCATCGTACGTCTGTCCATCCTCCACTCCTTCATCGTACGTCTGTCCATCCTCCGCTCCTTCATCGTACATCTATACGTCCTCCGCTCCTTCATCGTACATCTATCCATCCTCCGCTCCTTCATCGTACGTCTGTCCATCCTCCGCTCCTTCATCGTACGTCTGTCCATCCTCCGCTCCTTCATCGTACGTCTGTCCATCCTCCGCTCCTTCATCGTACATCTATACGTCCTCCGCTCCTTCATCGTACATCTATCCATCCTCCGCTCCTTCATCGTACATCTGTCCATCCTCCACTCCCTCATCGTACATCTGTCCATCCTCCACTCCTTCATCGTACGTCTGTCCATCCTCCGCTCCTTCATCGTACATCTATACGTCCTCCGCTCCTTCATCGTACATCTATCCATCCTCCGCTCCTTCATCGTACGTCTCTACATCCTCCGCTCCTTCATCGTACGTCTGTCCATCCTCCACTCCTTCATCGTACGTCTGTCCATCCTCCGCTCCTTAATCGTACATCTGTCCATCCTCCGCTCCTTCATCGTACGTCTGTCCGTCCTCCGCTCCTTCATCGTACGTCTGTCCATCCTCCGCTCCTTCATCGTACGTCTGTCCATCCTCCGCTCCTTCATCGTACGTCTGTCCATTCTCCGCTCCCTCATCGTACATCTGTCCATCCTCCGCTCCTTCATCGTACGTCTGTCCATTCTCCGCTCCTTCATCGTATGTCTGTCCATCCTCCGCTCCTTCATCGTACGTCTGTCCATCCTCCGCTCCTTCATCGTACGTCTGTCCATTCTCCGCTCCCTCATCGTACATCTGTCCATCCTCCGCTCCTTCATCGTACGTCTGTCCATTCTCCGCTCCTTCATCGTATGTCTGTCCATCCTCCGCTTCTTCATCGTACGTCTGTCCATCCTCCGCTCCTTCATCGTACGTCTGTCCATCCTCCGCTCCTTCACCGTACGTCTGTCCATCCTCCGTTCCTTCATCGTACGTCTGTCCATCCTCCGCTCCTTCATCGTACGTCTGTCCATCCTCTGCTCCTTCATCATACGTCTGTCCATCCTCCGCTCCTTCATCGTACGTCTGTCCATCCTCCGCTCCTTCATCGTACGTCTGTCCATCCTCCGCTCCTTCATCGTACATCTGTCCATCCTCCGCTCCTTCATTGTACGTCTGTCCATCCTCCGCTTCTTCATCGCACGTCTGTCCATCCTCCGCTCCTTCATCGTACGTCTGTCCATCCTCCGCTCCTTCATCATACATCCTTCCATTCTCTGCTCCTTCACCGTACGTCTGTCCATCCTCCGCTCCTTCATCGTACGTCTGTCCATCTTCTGCTCCTTCATCATATGTCTGTCCGTCCTCCGCTCCTTCATCGTACGTCTGTCCATCCTCCGCTCCTTCATCGTACGTCTGTCCATCCTCTGCTCCTTCATCGTACGTCTGTCCATCCTCCGTTCCTTCATCGTACGTCTGTCCATCCTCCGCTCCTTCATCGTACGTCTGTCCATCCTCCGCTCCTTCATCGTACGTCTGTCCATCCTCCGCTCCTTCATCATACATCTGTCCATCCTCCGCTCCTTCATCGTACATCTGTCCATCCTCCGCTCCTTCATCATACGTCTGTCCATCCTCCGCTCCTTCATCGTACGTCTGTCCATTCTCCGCTCCCTCATCGTACATCTGTCCATCCTCCGCTCCTTCATCGTACGTCTGTCCATTCTCCGCTCCTTCATCGTATGTCTGTCCATCCTCCGCTCCTTCATCGTACGTCTGTCCATCCTCCGCTCCTTCATCGTACGTCTGTCCATTCTCCGCTCCTTCATCGTATGTCTGTCCATCCTCCGCTTCTTCATCGTACGTCTGTCCATCCTCCGTTCCTTCATCGTACGTCTGTCCATCCTCCGCTCCTTCATCGTACGTCTGTCCATCCTCTGCTCCTTCATCATACGTCTGTCCATCCTCCGCTCCTTCATCGTACGTCTGTCCATCCTCCGCTCCTTCATCGTACGTCTGTCCATCCTCCGCTCCTTCATCGTACATCTGTCCATCCTCCGCTCCTTCATCGTACGTCTGTCCATCCTCCGCTCCTTCATCGTACGTCTGTCCATCCTCCGCTCCTTCATCGTACATCTGTCCATCCTCCGCTTCTTCATCGCACGTCTGTCCATCCTCCGCTCCTTCATCGTACGTCTGTCCATCCTCCGCTCCTTCATCATACATCCTTCCATTCTCTGCTCCTTCACCGTACGTCTGTCCATCCTCCGCTCCTTCATCGTACGTCTGTCCATCTTCTGCTCCTTCATCATATGTCTGTCCGTCCTCCGCTCCTTCATCGTACGTCTGTCCATCCTCCGCTCCTTCATCGTACGTCTGTCCATCCTCTGCTCCTTCATCGTACGTCTGTCCATCCTCCGTTCCTTCATCGTACGTCTGTCCATCCTCCGCTCCTTCATCGTACGTCTGTCCATCCTCCGCTCCTTCATCGTACGTCTGTCCATCCTCCGCTCCTTCATCATACATCTGTCCATCCTCCGCTCCTTCATCGTACATCTGTCCATCCTCCGCTCCTTCATCATACGTCTGTCCATCCTCCGCTCCTTCATCGTACGTCTGTCCATCCTCCGCTCCTTCATCGTAGGTCTGTCCATCCTCCGCTCCTTCATCGTAGGTCTGTCCATCCTCCGCTCCTTCATCGTACCTCTGTCCATCCTCCGCTCCTTCATCGTAGGTCTGTCCATCCTCCGCTCCTTCATCGTACCTCTGTCCATCCTCCGCTCCTTCATCGTACATCTGTCCATCCTCCGCTCCTTCATCGTACCTCTGTCCATCCTCCGCTCCCTCATCGTACGTCTGTCCATCCTCCGCTCCTTCATCGTACCTCTGTCCATCCTCTGCTCCTTCATCGTACGTCTGTCCATCCTCCGCTCCTTCATCGTACGTCTGTCCATCCTCCGCTCCTTCATCGTACCTCTGTCCATCCTCTGCTCCTTCATCGTACGTCTGTCCGTCCTCCGCTCCTTCATCGTACGTCTGTCTATCCTCCGCTCCTTCATCGTACGTCTGTCCGTCCTCCGCTCCTTCATCGTACGTCTGTCCATCCTCCGCTCCTTCATCGTACGTCTGTCCGTCCTCCGATCCTTCATCGTACGTCTGTCCATCCTCCGCTCCTTCATCGTACGTCTGTCTATCCTCCGCTCCTTCATCGTACGTCTGTCCGTCCTCTGCTCCTTCATCGTACGTCTGTCCATCCTCCGCTCCTTCATCGTACGTCTGTCCATCCTCCGCTCCTTCATCGTATGTCTGTCCCTCCTCCACTCCTTCGTCGTACGTCTGTCCCTCCTACACTCCTTCATCGTACGTCTATCCGTCCTCCACTCCTTCATCGTACGCTGTCCATCCTCCGCTCCTTCATCGTACATCTGTCCGTCCTCCGCTCCTTCATCGTACGTCTGTCCATCCTCCTCTCCTTCATCGTACGTCTATCCCTCCTCCGCTCCTTCATCGTACATCTGTCCATCCTCCGCTCCTTCATCGTACGTCTGTCCATCCTCCGCTCCTTCATCGTACGTCTGTCCATCCTCCGTTCCTTCATCGTACATCTGTCCATCCTCCGCTCCTTCATCGTACGTCTGTCCATCCTCTGCTCCTTCATCGTGCGTCTGTCCAAGCTCCGCTTCTTCATCGTACATCTGTCCATCCTCCGCTCCTTCATCATACGTCTGTTCATCCTCCGCTCCTTCATCGTACGTCTGTCCGTCCTCCGCTCCTTCATCGTACGTCTGTCCATCCTCCACTCCTTCATCGTACGTCTGTCCATCCTCCGCTCCTTCATCGTACGTCTGTCCATCCTCCGTTCCTTCATCGTACGTCTGTCCATCCTCCGCTCCTTCATCGTACGTCTGTCCATCCTCTGCTCCTTCATCGTGCGTCTGTCCAAGCTCCGCTTCTTCATCGTACATCTGTCCATCCTCCGCTCCTTCATCATACGTCTGTTCATCCTCCGCTCCTTCATCGTACGTCTGTCCGTCCTCCGCTCCTTCATCGTACGTCTGTCCATCCTCCGCTCCTTCATCGTACGTCTGTCCATCCTCCGCTCCTTCATTGTACGTCTGTCCATCCTCCGCTTCTTCATCGTACGTCTGTCCGTCCTCCGCTCCTTCATCGTACATCTATCCGTCCTCCGCTCCTTCATCGTACATCTATCCGTCCTCCGCTCCTTCATCGTACATCTGTCCATCCTCCGCTCCTTCATCGTACATCTGTCCATCCTCCGCTCCCGCATCGTCCGTCCGTCTGTCCTCCGCTCCTTCATCGTACATCTATCCGTCCTCCGCTTCTTCATCGTACGTCTCTACATCCTCCGCTCCTTCATCGTACATCTGTCTATCCTCCGCTCCTCCATCGTACGTCTGTCCGTCCTCCGCTCCTTCATCGTACGTCTGTTCATCCTCCGCTCCTTCATCGTAGGTCTGTCCATCCTCCGCTCCTCCATCGTACGTCTGTCCATCCTCCGCTCCTTCATCGTACGTCTGTCCATCCTCTGCTCCTTCATCGTACGTCTGTCCATCCTCCGCTCCCTCATCATACATCCGTCCATCAGGGACCATGAGCAGAGGTTTAAGGTAACTGTTGGCCAACGTCTGTTCATCCCCCAGAGATCTGGGGACATAAATTCGTCTGGAATCTGCCAAAAATGGCGACAGCGGATCTACCTCCTGTACAATCAAATTGTAACGTGTGTGGTGAGCTTTACATATTGGGGGGAGGGGAATCACGAGCCAATCATTGGCCAACATCTGTTCATCCCCCACAGACAAAAGATCAAATTTGAGCGCCAGGTGAAATAAATTTGGCTGGATCCAAATAAAAATGGCGGCGGTGGCGTGGGGACTCTGCCTAAACAATCAGATTGTAAAATGTGTGGTCAGCTTTACAGGGGGGGGGGGGTTCCTCGAGCCAATCATTGGCCAACATTTGTTCCTCCCCGTAGACACAAGATCAGATCTGGGCGCTGGAAGACATAAAGTCGGCCGGATCATGATAAAAATGGCAGCGGTGGCGCGATGGCCCTCCCTGTACAATCAGATTGTAACGTGTGTGTGTGGTGAGCTTTACAGACATGGGGGGGGGGGGGGGAACCACGAGCCAATCATTGGCCAACATTTGTTCATCCCCCACAGGCACAAGATCAGATCTGGGCGCATAAAGTCGGCGTAAACACGATAAAAACTGTGGCGGCGGCTTTCCCCGATGGCTCTGCCCGTCTGTGGGGGCCGAGGAATGACGTATCTATGGGGATCGCAGTCCAGGCTGAGGCAGCCAATCACGTTCTGCGTGTAATCCTTCATAACAGTACTGCAGAGCCGGAGATCGCAGAGCATGCTGCACCCCCCCCCCCCGCCCCCCTCTGCCCACCATGGAAATCTGGCCGAGTGGCACTGCAGAGAGGGGGCTGCGATTATACCCCCCCTCCCCCCACCCTGGATCTGACCTCCGCGCTTTCACTTTGTTTATTAAAAATGTCAACGCTGGAAGATTTACACTTCATTGTGGATGTTCTGCAGCAGCTGCATCTCTGGAGGTCATCGGAGGAGCAATTATATCATTGGACAAAGCCGGCTAATTCTCCGCCTAATCCGTACGGCTTTGTTATTGCTGCGCATGATGCCGGAATCCTCCAGCCACCGGCGGGCGCAATGAAGCGTAGATAAAGGGGGGGGGGGGGGGCCAGGGGGGGTGTTAGACCTTTCGCAGCATTTTCAGACAAGGTCACCCCGGTTTATGTATAACGCCGCCGCTAAACCGAACCGAATCCAAAACGTGGGCAGACCAACGAACAAACCAAATGCAGTGTTGGGTGGGGAATTCCCTGTCTCTCTCCGATATGAAGGGTTCCCACCATCCCTGTGCTGAGTTCCCAGGTCTGTACACCCGCTGTGCCCATTATGAGGGGTTCTCACCATCCCTGTGCTGAGTTCCCGGGTCTGTACACCCGCTGTGCCCATTATGAGGGGTTCTCACCATCCCTGTGCTCAGTTCCCGGGTCTGTACACCCGCTGTGCCCATTATGAGGGGTTCCCACCATCCCTGTGCTGAGTTCCCGGGTCTGTACACCCGCTGTGCCCATTATGAGGGGTTCTCACCATCCCTGTGCTGAGTTCCCGGGTCTGTACACCCGCTGTGCCCATTATGAGTTCCCACCATCCCTGTGCTGAGTTCCCAGGTCTGTACACCCGCTGTGCCCATTATGAGGGGTTCTCACCATCCCTGTGCTCAGTTCCCTGGTCTGTACACCCGCTGTGCCCATTATGAGGGGTTCTCACCATCCCTGTGCTGAGTTCCCGGGTCTGTACACCCGCTGTGCCCATTATGAGGGGTTCCCACCATCCCTGTGCTGAGTTCCCGGGTCTGTACACCCGCTGTGCCCATTATGAGGGGTTCCCACCATCCCTGTGCTGTGTTCCCGGGTCTGTACACCCGCTGTGCCCATTATGAGGGGTTCTCACCATCCCTGTGCTGAGTTCCCGGGTCTGTACACCCGCTGTGCCCATTATGAGGGGTTCCCACCATCCCTGTGCTGAGTTCCCGGGTCTGTACACCCGCTGTGCCCATTATGAGGGGTTCTCACCATCCCTGTGCTGAGTTCCCGGGTCTGTACACCCGCTGTGCCCATTATGAGTTCCCACCATCCCTGTGCTGAGTTCCCAGGTCTGTACACCCGCTGTGCCCATTATGAGGGGTTCTCACCATCCCTGTGCTCAGTTCCCTGGTCTGTACACCCGCTGTGCCCATTATGAGGGGTTCTCACCATCCCTGTGCTGAGTTCCCGGGTCTGTACACCCGCTGTGCCCATTATGAGGGGTTCCCACCATCCCTGTGCTGAGTTCCCGGGTCTGTACACCCGCTGTGCCCATTATGAGGGGTTCCCACCATCCCTGTGCTGTGTTCCCGGGTCTGTACACCCGCTGTGCCCATTATGAGGGGTTCTCACCATCCCTGTGCTGAGTTCCCGGGTCTGTACACCCGCTGTGCCCATTATGAGGGGTTCCCACCATCCCTGTGCTGAGTTCCCGGGTCTGTACACCCGCTGTGCCCATTATGAGGGGTTCCCACCATCCCTGTGCTGAGTTCCCGGGTCTGTACACCCGCTGTGCCCATTATGAGGGGCTCCCACCATCCCTGTGCTAAGTTCCCGGGTCTGTACACCCGCTGTGCCCATTATGAGGGGTTCTCACCATCCCTGTGCTGAGTTCCCGGGTCTGTACACCCGCTGTGCCCATTATGAGGGGTTCCCACCATCCCTGTGCTGAGTTCCTGGGTCTGTACACCCGCTGTGCCCATTATGAGGGGTTCCCACCATCCCTGTGCTGAGTTCCCGGGTCTGTACACCCGCTGTGCCCATTATGAAGGGTTCCCACCATCCCTGTGCTGAGTTCCCGGGTCTGTACACCCGCTGTGCCCATTATGAGGGATTCCCACCATCCCTGTGCTGAGTTCCCGGGTCTGTACACCCGCTGTGCCCATTATGAGGGGTTCTCACCATCCCTGTGCTGAGTTCCCGGGTCTGTACACCCGCTGTGCCCATTACGAGGGGTTCCCACCATCCCTGTGCTGAGTTCCCGGGTCTGTACACCCGCTGTGCCCATTATGAGGGATTCCCACCATCCCTGTGCTGAGTTCCCGGGTCTGTACACCCGCTGTGCCCATTATGAGGGGTTCTCACCATCCCTGTGCTGAGTTCCCGGGTCTGTACACCCGCTGTGCCCATTACGAGGGGTTCCCACCATCCCTGTGCTGGAACCCCCGCCCCCCCCCCCCCAGGCAGGAAGAATGAAGAGCGGGATTTGTTCCGGACTGTTCTATATCAGGATTTGACGGACAGGCCGCTGTCAGGAAATGTGACCCCCCCTCCCCCTCCCCCCAGCAGGTTTCTCGGAGTCTCTCCAGGATCCGGCTTCTCACGCATGACCAGACGCTGTGAAAGGCGACAATGCTGCATCTGGGTCAGATGGAAAGAGTTGGCTAAAGAGTTTTCAGGAAGACGGGGGGGGGGGGGGGGGGGGGGGGCTTTGAATGTGTGTGTGTGTGGGGGGGGGCGCACCGGTGACAGGACCAATCAACGAACTCCACATCCCAAGAGCCCTGCGCTCGGCCTCGCTGGGGGGGGGGGGGGGGGGGAAATGGCCTCACACTGGTCATAGCACCGGTTCGCACTGTCCTGTTTTCCTTAAAAGGATTTATCGCGTTTTTCATGCATTGCGTTCAAATGTTCTGCAAATGAAAGTCGTATTTTACCTGCGTTTTACGTCCCCCTTCTTTTCATTTTCCTCATTTCCTGTCTCCGGTACGAGGGTGGCGTCCGGGTTTGCCGGAAACTCGGGCATGCGACTTTAAAAACAAAAACGCAACCGTTAAAACGCACTTTGCGTTTTTCATGCGCAGCCACTAACGACCAATTGCTGACCAGGCCCTTTTTCTGACACTTTTTGTTTAGAAGTACAAAATCTGTATTTTTTCGCTCGAAAATTACTCGATTATTTTTATTTTTTTCCAACAGAGACCCTAGAGAATAAAATGGTGATTGTTGTCATTTTTAAGTCAATCGATTTTTACACAGCAGTTATTCAAACGCATTTTTTTGGCGAGGGAGGGAATACACTTTAATGAATTTAAAAACAAAAAAACACAACATATACCCCAATTTTTTTTTTGTAAAATGTAAAAAGATGACGTTACGCCGAGTAAATAGATACCAAACACGTCACACTTTAAAAACTGCAGTATTTAAAAATCTCCACAGGCGACACTTTAACATTTTTTTTTTCAGGTTACCAGTTTTGAATTACAGAGGAGGTCTGGTGCTAGAATTATTGCTGTCGCTCCGACGATCGCGGCGATACCTCACATGTGTGGTGCGAACACCGTTTACATATGCGGGCGCGATCTACGTAATGTGTTCACCACTGCGCGCGAGCGCGGAGAGTCGTGGGCGCTTTACTTTTTTTTTTTATTACATTTTTTATTACTTTTTATTAGTACTTTTTATTTTATTTTATTACTTTTTTTTATTGTATTACTTTTTTTTTGTATTACTATTTATTTTATTACTTTTTTTATTACTATTTATTTTATTTTATTACTTTTTTTTATTACTATTTATTTTATTTTATTACTTTTTTTGTTACTATTTATTTTATTTTATTACTTTTTAAAATTTCGACACTGTCCTTTTACATTTTTTTTTATTTTGTATCACTTTTATTGCTATTGCAAGGAATGTAAAGATCCCATGCGATAACAATACAGCATGACAAGTCCTCTTTTATGGAGAGATCGAGAGTCCAAAAGACCCAACAAATTTCATCTTTTTGCTTTGAAAAAAAAAAAAAAAAAAGCCTTGTTTATGAGGGACTAGAAACAGGAAGTGACGTCACGACACCGCTCCGGTCCTCCTAGACCATAGAGCTGAGACGAGGCCATCTTTCCTTCGCTCATCTCTGTGCCCAGCCCGCTTCTGTTATTCCTGGTGATCCTGCCATTAGGATCCTTGGCCAGGCACTTCCTGTTACAGGGTGACAACGCTCAGTCCCTGTCTCCCAATTGCGCTCCAGCGTTGTCGCCTTGTCATATAGGCTTCCCATGAAGACTACAAATGGCAGTTTTATCACATATTATAAAAATTTGGTCTACTTTTGTCCCCGATGATCCCGCCATTAAGAGTCTTGGGCCAGGCATTTCCTGCTATAGGGTGACAACGCTCAGTCTCTGTCTCCCAATTTTGCTCCTGCGTTGTCACCTTGTCATATAGGCTTCCCATAAGGACAAGTGGCAGTTTTACCACATATTATAAAGGTTTGGTCTACTGTTGCCCCCCGATGATCCCGCCATTAGTGTCCTTGTCCCACCACTTCCTGTTATGGGGTGACAACGCTCAGTCCCCGTCTCCCAATCGCGCTCCTGCGTTGTCACACGGGCTTCCTATGGAGACTACAAGCCGCCACTTCACCACACATGACACAGACACGGTCTGCTGTTGTCACCATCAGGAAACCAGCCCTGGGAAATGCCGTCATTGGAGCGCATGGAGACGGGAAGTGGCTGCAAAGAGGCTGCAGGAGATCAGCAGCTCTGAGATGTAACTAAGGATGAAAAAAAAAAAAAATGGATTTTATAAAAAAAAAACGAAATAACAAGAGTTTATATATAATTTATATATTTATATTACGGAGCGCACATGAAACGAGATGAACACTTCTGCAGCAAACTGCGGCCCGGTCTATACCAGAGGGAGTCAGTGCCTGCTGGGAGTTGTAGTTCCTCCGGAACCTCACCCCTCAGCTGTTCCCCTGGGATCGGGGTCAGGGCAGCCGGTGATATTTCCGGCGGTGGAGGTTGGCGGGATCAGCGGAATGTGTATCTGGCAGCACAACGCCGCTCATCGCTGCCGGATAATGTTATGTAATCGTCTCTGATATCCCCCTCCCCTCCCCCATCACATGTTATGTGTGTCAGTGTAATCCTTCCCCTGACAACACCTTCATCTGTCTGCTCTCCAGAAGGACGGCACCATCTTTACTGATCACTGGGGGAGGGGAGACTGAGGAAATGACTCCTCCTCCTTTTACAAAGTTACAATGTACAGTCTGATCACTGGGGGGAGGGGAGACTGAGGAAATGACTCCTCCTCCTTCTACAAAGTTACAATGTACAGTCTGATCACTGGGGGAGGGGAGAGTGAGGAAATGACTCCTCCTCCTTCTACAAAGTTACAATGTACAGTCTGATCACTGGGGGGAGGGGAGACTGAGGAAATGACTCCTCCTCCTTCTACAAAGTTACAATGTACAGTCTGATCACTGGGGGAGGGGAGACTGAGGAAATGACTCCTCCTGCCTGCAGCAGACTGATGACATCATCTAAGTCTAGGCGGAGTCACTGACTGGAGATGAAGGAAGACTTCTTGTTGATAAGAGGTGGATCTCCTCTGAATGATGACCGCGGTATAATGTGATGTCTGGAATGTATTCATGACAAATGATCTGCTAAGGGGCCGCACTGTTTACCTCCCGGCAGCCTGTAGGTGTCGCCCTCTCTGCTGTATAAACCTAAAAGGATGCAACTTATAGGAAATCCTCCAATAAATGGAAACATTGTATCGCTTATGCACAGAATGTAAGTGAAAGAGAGGAGGAGACTAAGGAAACATTTCATCCTGCCTGCAGCAAACTGATGATGTCATCTCAGCCTAGGCACAGTCACTGGCTGCAGCTGAAGATGGAGCTTTTCTACTCTGTATATTGTGGAATGTCAGGAACGGATTTTCACAGTTACTGACCACGGTCCACTTTTAGCATACCAGCAGATGACCAACTTCTGCCAGAAAAAAGTGATGATGTCACAATGACTGTCATTATCCAGGCGGTACACAGACACGGTGATGGTGATCATGGCGGTACACAGACACGGTGATCATGGCGGTACACAGACACGGTGATGGTGATCATGGCGGTACACAGACACGGTGATGGTGGTCATGGCGGTACACAGACACGGTGATGGTGGTCATGGCGGTACACAGACACGGTGATGGTGGTCATGGCGGTACACAGACACGGTGATGGTGATCATGGCAGTACACAGACACGGTGATGGTGGTCATGGCGGTACACAGACACAGTGACGGTGGTCATGGCGGTACACAGACACGGTGATGGTGATCATGGCAGTACACAGACACGGTGATGGTGGTCATGGCGGTACACAGACACGGTGATGGTGATCATGGCGGTACACAGACACGGTGATGGTGGTCATGGCGGTACACAGACACGGTGATGGTGATCATGGCGGTACACAGACACGGGGATGGTGATCATGGTCGTACACAGACACGGTGATGGTGATCATGGCGGTACACAGACACGGTGATGGTGGTCATGGCGGTAAACAGACACGGTGATGGTGATCATGGCGGTACACAGACACGGTGATGGTGATCATGGCGGTACACAGACACGGTGATGGTGGTCATGGCGGTACACAGACACGGTGATGGTGATCATGGCGGTACACAGACACAGTGACGGTGATCATGGCGGTACACAGACACGGTGATGGTGATCATGGCGGTACACAGACACGGTGATGGTGGTCATGGTGGTACACAGACACGGTGATGGTGGTCATGGTGGTACACAGACACGGTGATGGTGATCATGGCGGTACACAGACACGGTGATGGTGGTCATGGTGGTACACAGACACGGTGATGGTGGTCATGGCGGTACACAGACACGGTGATGGTGATCATGGCGGTACACAGACACGGTGATGGTGATCATGGCGGTACACAGACACGGTGATGGTGATCATGGCGGTACACAGACACGGTGATGGTGATCATGGCGGTACACAGACACGGTGATGGTGATCATGGCGGTACACAGACACGGTGATGGTGGTCATGGCGGTACACAGACACGGTGACGGTGGTCATGGCGGTACACAGACACGGTGACGATGATCATGGCGGTACACAGACACGGTGACGGTGCTCATGGCGGTACACAGACACGGTGATGGTGGTCATGGTGGTACACAGACACGGTGATGGTGGTCATGGTGGTACACAGACACGGTGATGGTGGTCATGGTGGTACACAGACACGGTGACGGTGCTCATGGCGGTACACAGACACGGTGATGGTGGTCATGGTCGTACACAGACACGGTGATGGTGATCATGGCGGTACACAGACACGGTGATGGTGGTCATGGTGGTACACAGACACGGTGATGGTGGTCATGGCGGTAAACAGACACGGTGATGGTGATCATGGCGGTACACAGACACGGTGATGGTGATCATGGCGGTACACAGACACGGTGATGGTGGTCATGGCGGTACACAGACACGGTGATGGTGATCATGGCGGTACACAGACACAGTGACGGTGATCATGGCGGTACACAGACACGGTGATGGTGATCATGGCGGTACACAGACACGGTGATGGTGGTCATGGTGGTACACAGACACGGTGATGGTGGTCATGGTGGTACACAGACACGGTGATGGTGATCATGGCGGTACACAGACACGGTGATGGTGGTCATGGTGGTACACAGACACGGTGATGGTGGTCATGGCGGTACACAGACACGGTGATGGTGATCATGGCGGTACACAGACACGGTGATGGTGATCATGGCGGTACACAGACACGGTGATGGTGATCATGGCGGTACACAGACACGGTGATGGTGATCATGGCGGTACACAGACACGGTGATGGTGATCATGGCGGTACACAGACACGGTGATGGTGGTCATGGCGGTACACAGACACGGTGACGGTGGTCATGGCGGTACACAGACACGGTGACGATGATCATGGCGGTACACAGACACGGTGACGGTGCTCATGGCGGTACACAGACACGGTGATGGTGGTCATGGTGGTACACAGACACGGTGATGGTGGTCATGGTGGTACACAGACACGGTGATGGTGGTCATGGTGGTACACAGACACGGTGATGGTGATCATGGCGGTACACAGACACGGTGATGGTGGTCATGGTGGTACACAGACACGGTGATGGTGGTCATGGTGGTACACAGACACGGTGATGGTGGTCATGGTGGTACACAGACACGGTGATGGTGATCATGGCGGTACACAGACACGGTGATGGTGATCATGGCGGTACACAGACACGGTGATGGTGGTCATGGCGGTACACAGACACGGTGACGATGATCATGGCGGTACACAGACACGGTGACGGTGCTCATGGCGGTACACAGACACGGTGATGGTGGTCATGGTGGTACACAGACACGGTGATGGTGGTCATGGTGGTACACAGACACGGTGATGGTGATCATGGCGGTACACAGACACGGTGATGGTGGTCATGGTGGTACACAGACACGGTGATGGTGGTCATGGTGGTACACAGACACGGTGATGGTGATCATGGCGGTACACAGACACGGTGATGGTGATCATGGCGGTACACAGACACGGTGATGGTGGTCATGGCGGTACACAGACACGGTGATGGTGGTCATGGTGGTACACAGACACGGTGATGGTGGTCATGGCGGTACACAGACACGGTGATCATGGCGGTACACAGACACGGTGATGGTGATCATGGCGGTACACAGACACGGTGATGGTGGTCATGGTGGTACACAGACACGGTGATGGTGGTCATGGTGGTACACAGACACGGTGATGGTGATCATGGCGGTACACAGACACGGTGATGGTGGTCATGGTGGTACACAGACACGGTGATGGTGGTCATGGTGGTACACAGACACGGGGATGGTGATCATGGTGGTACACAGACACGGTGATGGTGGTCATGGTGGTACACAGACACGGTGATGGTGGTCATGGTGGTACACAGACACGGTGATGGTGCTCATGGCGGTACACAGACACGGTGATGGTGGTCATGGCGGTACACAGACACGGTGATGGTGGTCATGGTGGTACACAGACACGGTGATGGTGGTCATGGTGGTACACAGACACGGTGATGGTGGTCATGGTGGTACACAGACACGGTGATGGTGGTCATGGCGGTACACAGACACGGTGATCATGGCGGTACACAGACACGGTGATGGTGGTCATGGCGGTACACAGACACAGTGATGGTGGTCATGGTGGTACACAGACACGGTGATGGTGGTCATGGTGGTACACAGACACGGTGATGGTGGTCATGGTGGTACACAGACACGGTGATGGTGGTCATGGTGGTACACAGACACGGTGATGGTGGTCATGGTGGTACACAGACACGGTGATGGTGGTCATGGTGGTACACAGACACGGTGATGGTGGTCCACAGACACGGTGATGGTGGTATGTGACTAAGTTCCAGAAAAAAATCTGCAGGAGAGTCAGAACTTCTCTGCAGCGCAGAGCTGATAAATGGAACCACCCAATAAGGTTATGGGGGGGCTGTTCAATATTTGGGGTTTAGTTAAAGTGGAACTAAAAGGTGAACGTTCACCTATCCAACACTCCCGCATCAGGATCTTCTTCTGAGTGCCGGTCTTCAGGCCTCTTCATTGGCTGGCGCGTGGGATGACATCACTCCATTCGCAGGAATCTTCCTGGCACTCAGAGACCAACGCGGCGCTGTGATCTTGCCAGAGGAGACACATTGCATGTCATCATTGGGCCTCTGTGCTTCTCTATGCAATGCAGGCAGATCATGGCTGGTGGGAGGGGCCAGCAGGGGGCTGTACATAGCTTCCTGAAAACATCGCAGCCCCTGGCCTCTATGGAGCCATCCTAATGCAAGCAGTGGGAGGGGTTATGCAAATATCAAAATGATTCGATGGGTGTGTGTCAGTCTGGAGGAGTGGGCGGTACTAGGCAGGCTGTATGGACACGCCCACATGTTAAGTTCAATGAAAGAACTGAAATCCAATGAATGAAAGGGGTGGGGCTAGGGACAGTCAGGCTGGGGACAAGAGTGCTAGGGTGACACCAGTGAAAAGAGGGGTACAAAACAGCACTTCTGGTGTCACCTGTCCACCATGTTTGTGCCCAGGGTTCCCACACTGACCTTTCATTGCTGGGAGTCTTACTGGGACCCTGGAACCAGCCCACCCCCTCCTGGGTCGTCCCATTGGCCAGTTATTTTATAAACTCCTGTGGAGTGTGCGCATCTTATGTGTGATGTAGACCCACCAGTGAGTCCTTCCCATCCCCCGGCATTGCAGGACCACAGGGCGACCACTTACCAATCAATGGTCTTGTTTTTCACTTGAATGTATTTGCCATTTATAGAGCACCAAGTGGGATCATACCCGGAGTTCCACTTTAATAGGAAGAACGATGTCTCCACCTAGTGTTCAGAAAGTGGAATAGCAACTGCTGTAAGCTCCGTACCCACAAATAGCATCCTTTCCGCTCTGTCAGAACCGATCTGCTCCGGTTTTTAATTTACCGACATCAGTACCAACGACAGTCTAAATGAGCCATCGCCAACCGCACCGCTGAAAGTCTCATCACCAACCGAACTGCCGAAAGCCCCATCACCAACCTCACTGCCGAAAGCCCCATCACCAACCTCACTGCCGAAAGCTCCATCGCCAACCTCACTGCCGAAAGTCCCATCACCAACCGCACTGCGGACTGTCCCATCACCAACCGCACTGCCGAAAGCCCCATCACCAACCTCACTGCCGAAAGCCCCATCGCCAACCTCACTGCCGAAAGTCCCATCACCAACCGCACTGCGGACTGTCCCATCACCAACCGCACTGCCGAAAGCCCCATCACCAACCGCACTGCCGAAAGCCCCATCGCCAACCTCACTGCCGAAAGCTCCATCACCAACCTCACTGCCGAAAGCCCCATCGCTAACCTCACTGCCGAAAGCTCCATCACCAACCTCACTGCCGAAAGCTCCATCATCAACCTCACTGCCGAAAGTCCCATCACCAACCGCACTGCGGACTGTCCCATCACCAACCGCACTGCCGAAAGCCCCATCGCCAACCGCACTGCCGAAAGCCCCATCGCCAACCTCACTGCCGAAAGCTCCATCACCAACCTCACTGCCGAAAGCCCCATCGCCAACCTCACTGCCGAAAGCCCCATCACCAACCGCACTGCCGAAAGCCCCATCGCCAACCTCACTGCCGAAAGCTCCATCATCAACCGCACTGCCGAAAGTCCCATCACCAACCGCACTGCGGACTGTCCCATCACCAACCGCACTGCTGAAAGTCTCATCACCAACCGAACTGCCGAAAGCCCCAGCACCAACCTCACTGTCGAAAGCCCCAGCACCAACCTCACTGCCGAAAGCTCCATCACCAACCTCACTGCCGAAAGTCCCATCACCAACCGCACTGCTGAAAGTCTCATCACCAACCTCACTGCCGAAAGCCCCATCGCCAACCTCACTGCCGAAAGCTCCATCATCAACCGCACTGCCGAAAGCCCCATCACCAACCTCACTGCCAAAAGCCCCATCACCAACCTCACTGCCGAAAGCCCCAGCACCAACCTCACTGCCAAAAGCCCCATCGCCAACCTCACTGCCGAAAGCCCCATCGCCAACCTCACTGCCGAAAGCTCCATCATCAACCGCACTGCCGAAAGCCCCATCACCAACCTCACTGCCAAAAGCCCCATCACCAACCTCACTGCCGAAAGCCCCAGCACCAACCTCACTGCCAAAAGCCCCATCGCCAACCTCACTGCCGAAAGCTCCATCACCAACCTCACTGCCGAAAGCCCCATCGCTAACCTCACTGCCGAAAGCTCCATCACCAACCTCACTGCCGAAAGCTCCATCATTAACCTCACTGCCGAAAGTCCCATCACCAACCGCACTGCGGACTGTCCCATCACCAACCGCACTGCCGAAAGCCCCATCGCCAACCGCACTGCCGAAAGCCCCATCGCCAACCTCACTGCCGAAAGCTCCATCACCAACCTCACTGCCGAAAGCCCCATCGCCAACCTCACTGCCGAAAGCCCCATCACCAACCGCACTGCCGAAAGCCCCATCGCCAACCTCACTGCCGAAAGCTCCATCATCAACCGCACTGCCGAAAGTCCCATCACCAACCGCACTGCGGACTGTCCCATCACCAACCGCACTGCTGAAAGTCTCATCACCAACCGAACTGCCGAAAGCCCCAGCACCAACCTCACTGTCGAAAGCCCCAGCACCAACCTCACTGCCGAAAGCTCCATCACCAACCTCACTGCCGAAAGTCCCATCACCAACCGCACTGCTGAAAGTCTCATCACCAACCTCACTGCCGAAAGCCCCATCGCCAACCTCACTGCCGAAAGCTCCATCATCAACCGCACTGCCGAAAGCCCCATCACCAACCTCACTGCCAAAAGCCCCATCACCAACCTCACTGCCGAAAGCCCCAGCACCAACCTCACTGCCAAAAGCCCCATCGCCAACCTCACTGCCGAAAGCTCCATCATCAACCGCACTGCCGAAAGCTCCATCACCAACCGAACTGCCGAAAGCCCCAGCACCAACCTCATTGCCGAAAGCCCCATCGCCAACCTCACTGCCGAAAGCTCCATCATCAACCGCACTGCCGAAAGCTCCATCACCAAGCGCACTGCCGAAAGTCCCATCACCAACCACACTGCGGACTGTCCCATCACCAACTGCACTGCTGAAAGTCCCATCACCAACCACACTGCGGACTGTCCCATCACCAACTGCACTGCTGAAAGTCCCATCGCCAACCGCACTGCCGAAAGTCTCATCACCAACCTCACTGCCGAAAGTCTCATCACCAACCGCACTGCCGAAAGCCCCATCGCCAACCTCGCTGCCGAAAGTCCCATCGCCAACCGCACTGCCGAAAGTCCCATCATCAACCGCACCACCAAAAGTCTCATCACCAACCGCACTGCCAAAAGCTCCGTCGCCAACCGCACTGCGGACTGTCCCATCACCAACCTCACTGCCGAAAGTCTCATCACCAACCGCACTGCCGAAAGTCCCATCACCAACCTCACTGCCGAAAGCCCCATCGCCAACCTCTCTGCCGAAAGTCCCATCGCCAACCGCACTGCCGAAAGTCCCATCACCAACCTAACTGCCGAAAGCCCCATCACCAACCGCACCACCAAAAGTCTCATCACCAACCGCACTGCCAAAAGCCCCGTCGCCAACCGCACTGCGGATTGTCCCATCACCAACCTCACTGCCGAAAGTCTCATCACCAACCGTAGTGCCGAAAGGCCCATCACCAACCGCACTGCTGCAAGTCCCTTCACCAACCGCACTGCCGAAAGCCCCATCACCAACCGCACTGCCGAAAGCCCCATCGCCAACTGCACTGCCGAAAGCCCCATCACCAACCACACTGCCGAAAGCCCAATCGCCAACCGCACTGCCATAAGCTCCATCACCAACCGCACTGTCGAAAGCTTCATCGCCAACCCCACTGCCGAAAGCCCCATCGCCAACCGCACTGCCGAAAGCTCCATCACCAACCACACTGCCGAAAATCCCATCACCAACCGCACTGCGGACTGTCCCATCACCAACCGCACTGCTGAAAGTCTCATCACCAACCGCACTGCCGAAAGCCCCATCACCAACCGCACTGCCGAAAGCCCCATCACCAACCGCACTGCCGAAAGCCCCATCACCAACCGCACTGCCGAAAGCCCCATCACCAACCGCACTGCCGAAAGCCCCATCACCAACCGCACTGCCGAAAGCTCCATCACCAACCACACTGCCGAAAATCCCATCACCAACCGCACTGCGGACTGTCCCATCACCAACCGCACTGCTGAAAGTCTCATCACCAACCGTACTGCTGAAAGTCTCATCACCAACCGCACTGCCGAAAGTCCCATCCCCAACCTCACTGCCGAAAGACCCATCACCAACCTCACTCCCGAAAGCCCCAACGCCAACCGCACCACCAAAAGTCTCATCACCAACCGCACTGCCGAAAGCCTCATCACCAACCGCATTGCTGAAAGCCCCATCGCCAACCTCACTGCCGAAAGCCCCAACACCTCACTGCCGAAAGTCCCATCACCAACCGCACTGCTGAAAACCCCATCACCAACCGCACCGCCAAAGGTCTCATCAAAACCCGCACTGCCGAAAGCCCCATCACCAACCGCACTGCCGAAAGCCCCATCACCAACCTCACTGCCGAAAGCCCCAACACCTCACTGCCGAAAGTCCCATCACCAACCGCACTGCTGAAAGCCCCATCACCAACCGCACCGCCAAAGGTCTCATCAACAACCGCACTGCCGAAAGCCCCATCACCAACCGCACTGCCGAAAGCCCCATCGCCAACCGCACTGCCGAAAGTCTCATCACCAACCGCACTGCCGAAAGCCCCATCACCAACCTCACTGCTGAAAGCCCCAACACCTCACTGCCGAAAGTCCCATCACCAACCGCACTGCTGAAAGCCCCATCACCAACCGCACCGCCAAAGGTCTCATCAACAACCGCACTGCCGAAAGCCCCATCACCAACCGCACTGCCAAAAGTCTCATCACCAACCGTACTGCCGAAAGCCCCATCACCAACCTCACTCCCGAAAGCCCCATCATCAACCGCACCACCAAAAGGCTCATCACCAACCACACTGCCGAAAGCCCCATCACCAACCGCACTGCGGACTGTCCCATCACCAACCGCACTGCTGAAAGTCTCATCACCAACCTCACTGCCTAAAGCCCCGTCGCCAACCGCACTGCTGAAAGTCTCATCACCAACCTCACTGCCTAAAGCCCCGTCGCCAACCGCACTGCGGACTGTTCCATCACCAACCGCACTGCGGACTGTCCCATCACCGACCTCACTGCCTAAAGCCCCGTCGCCAACCGCACTGCGGACTGTTCCATCACCAACCGCACTGCCGAAAGTCTCATCACCAACCGCACTGCCGAAAGCCCCATCACCAACTGCACCGCCAAAAGTCTCATCACCAACCTCACTCCCGAAAGCCCCATCAACAACCGCACTGCCGAAAGACTCATCACCAACCACACTGCCGAAAGCCCCATCAACAACCGCACTGCCGAAAGACTCATCACCAACCACACTGCCGAAAGCCCCATCACCAACCGCACTGCGGACTGTCCCATCACCAACCGCACTGCGGACTGTCCCATCACCAACCTCCCTGCCTAAAGCCCCGTCGCCAACCGCACTGCGGACTGTTCCATCACCAACCTCGCTGCCGAAAGCCCCATCACCAACCGCACTGCCAAAAGTCCCATTACCAACCGCACTGCGGAAAGTCTCATCACCAACCGTACTGCCTAAAGCCCCGTCGCCAACCGCACTGCGGACTGTCCCATCACCAACCGCACTGCCAAAAGTCTCATCACCAACCGCACTGCCTAAAGCCCCATCACCAACCTCACTGCGGACTGTCCCATCGCCAACCGCACTGCGGACTGTCCCATCGCCAACCGCACTGCGGACTGTCCCATCACCAACCGCACTGCGGACTGTCCCATCACCAACCGCACTGCGGACTGTCCCATCACCAACTGCTTTGCCGAAAGTCCCATCACCAACCGCACTGCCAAAAGTCTCATCACCAACCGCACTGCCTAAAGCCCCATCGCCAACCGCACTGCGGACTGTCCCATCACCAACCGCACTGCGGACTGTCCCATCACCAACCGCACTGCGGACTGTCCCATCACCAACCGCACTGCGGACTGTCCCATCACCAACTGCTTTGCCGAAAGTCCCATCACCAACCGCACTGCCAAAAGTCTCATCACCAACCGCACTGCCTAAAGCCCCATCGCCAACCGCACTGCGGACTGTCCCATCACCAACCGCACTGCAGACTGTTCCATCACCAACCGCACTGCGGAAAGTCCCATCACCAACCGCACTGCCGAAAGCCCCATCACCAACCGCACTGCCAAAAGTCCCATCACCAACCGCACTGCAGACTGTCCGAACACCAACCGCACTGCCGAAAGTCTCATCACCAACCGCACTGCCAAAAGTCTCATCACCAACCGCACTGCCTAAAGCCCCATCGCCAACCGCACTGCGGACTGTCCCATCACCAACCGCACTGCGGACTGTCCCATCACCAACCGCACTGCGGACTGTCCCATCACCAACCGCACTGCGGACTGTTCCATCACCAACCGCACTGCGGACTGTCCCATCACCAACCGCACTGCGGACTGTCCCATCACCAACTGCTTTGCCGAAAGTCCCATCACCAACCGCACTGCCAAAAGTCTCATCACCAACCGCACTGCCTAAAGCCCCATCGCCAACCGCACTGCGGACTGTCCCATCACCAACCGCACTGCAGACTGTTCCATCACCAACCGCACTGCGGAAAGTCCCATCACCAACCGCACTGCCGAAAGCCCCATCACCAACCGCACTGCCAAAAGTCCCATCACCAACCGCACTGCCAAAAGTCCCATCACCAACCGCACTGCGGACTGTCCGAACACCAACCGCACTGCCGAAAGTCTCATCACCAACCTCACTGCGGACTGTCCGAACACCAACCGCACTGCCGAAAGTCCCATCACCAACCGCACTGCGGACTGTCCGAACACCAACCGCACTGCCGAAAGTCTCATCACCATCCGCACTGCCTAAAGCCCCGTCGCCAACCGCACTGCCGAAAGTCCCATCACCAACCAGACTCCTTAAAAGAGTCTTAAGAGTTGACTTTTATTAGTTTGATTATAAAAAAAATACAATTTTATTCAGAACATTAAATTTATTTTAATGAAAATTTTAAAATAAATTAATTCAATTTCATTTACAATTAAAAAAAAAATTGAATTAAATCACTTTAAATTAAAATGAGTTTAGTACATTGTTTTATTTTTGTAGTTGCCTCCATGTTTGTGTTTGTTTGAAGTATTGGCGATGATGGCGTCTTCAGTCTCCCCCGCACCGCGTCCAGACTGGATAATATCTGTGTCGTCCTCTTCACAATTCTGAGGTCGGACGGCCTGATAAGGTTTTTTTTTTTTTTTTTATGTTAACCATAAATGAATGATATTTTGTTTGCCCCCTGAATTTCTTTAATCATAGGAGTTATTTCTATCTTGTTTTCTTCATTTATTACATCTCAGTGCTGCTGATCTCCTGCAGCCTCTTTGCAGCCACTTCGTGTCTCCATGCACTCCAGCAATGGCCGCACGGCATCTCTCAGGGCGGGCTTCCTGATGGTGACAATAGTGGATCATGTTTATGTCATGTGTGATGAAATGACCACTCGTAGTCTCTATCGGAAGCCTGTGTGACAGGGTGACAACAGAGGAGCACAGCTGGGAGAGAAGGACAAAGCGGTGTCACCCTGGACCAGGAAGTGCCTAAAAAGGGCATTAATGGCAGGATCGCCAGGGGCGACAGTGACTGTAATCTGTGATGAAATGGCCACTTGTAGTCTCCATTGGAAGCCTATGTGACAGGGTGACAACACAAGAGCACAACTGGGAGAGAAGGACAAAGCTTTGTCACCTGAACCAGGAAGTGCTTAAATAAGGTCCCTAATGGCAGGATCACGGGGGTTGGCAGAGGACAATGACTGTAATCTATGATGAAATGGCCACTTGTGGTTTCTTTTAGAGCCCTGGGTGACAATGCTGGGGCACAACTGGGAGAGAAGGACAAAGTGTTGTCACCCTGAACCAGGAAGTGCCTCAAAAAGGTCCTTAATGGCAGGATCACCGGGGTTGGCAGAGGACAATGACTGTGTAATCTTTGATGAAATGGCCACTTGTAATCTTCATTGGAAGCCTATGTGACAGGGTGACAACACAAGAGCACAACTGGGTGAGAAGGACAAAGTGTTGTCACCTGAACCAGGAAGTGCCTAAATAAGGGACAATGACTGTAATCTGTGATGAAATGGCCACTTGTAGTCTCTATTGGAAGCCTATGTGACAGGGTGACAAAACAAGAGCACAACTGGGAGAGAAGGACAAAGCGTTGTCACCCTGAACCAGGAAGTGCCAAAAAAAGGTCCTTAATGGCAGGATCACCGGGGTTGGCAGAGGACAATAACTGTAATCTGTGATGAAATGGCCACTTGTAGTCTCAATTGGAAGCCTATGTGACAAGGTGACAACACAAGAGCACAATTGGGAGAGAATTACAAAGCGTTGTCACCTGAACCAGGAAGTGCCTAAAAAAGGTCCTTAATGGCAGGATCACCGGGGTTGGCAGAGGACAATGACTGTAATCTATGAGGAAAAGGCCACTTGTAGTTTCTTTTAGAGCCCCGGGTGACAACACATGGGCACAACTGGGAGAGAAGGACAAAGCATTGTCACCTTGAACCAGGAAGTGCCTAAATAAGGTCCTTAATGGCAGGATCACCAGGGGTGACCGTGGACAACGACTGTGTAATCTGTAATGAAATGACCACTTGTAGTCTCGGTCAGAGCCCTGTGCGACAAGGTGACAACACAAGAGCACAACTGGGTGAGAAGGACAAAGTGTTGTCACCCTATAACAGGAAGTGCCTGAAAAAGGATCATCATGGCAGGATCCCCGGGAATTATTATAATGAAAGCTGCAGATTTATTAAAAAAAATATTTTAAAAATACGACATGTATTATAGTCTATGAAGCTGAGCAAAGCCTCCCTGCTCTCTCATTGGACATTCGATGCATTGTGGTGATTTTACGGCACTGTATCGGGTGTCTACGCTCGGTGTCGGTGATAATGATCCCGGTAACTAGGTATTTATTTCAGGAGCCAATGACGCAGAGACGCCGAGAGCAAATATTTACCCAACCCAGATGGAGTGAGACAGGCGAGGAGGAACCCGCACAGCCAGCGCTCCACAACGGGCACTTTGCAGTATCGGGACACAAATACCCGCCCTCACTGGAGTCCATCCCAGGGCTGCAGAACCAGCCAATCCGTGAGCAGCGCTGCTCTACCATGTAAAGGAGCACTCCGCTTGACACAACGTACCTAAATCCTCCCACCGGCAGCTCACCGTACAGTATGGTTGCCACCTCATCCCTTTAAACCCGAACACATATTAATTACACAGGTTCTGTGGCTGATTAAGGTGGTAAATGAACTCACTTGATGCCTTATCTGCATTTAATTATTCTCAGAACCTGTGTAATTAAAAGGTGTTCGGGTTTAAAGGGATGAGGTGGCAACTCTACCGTACAGAACTGCATGGCACTGCAGCGCAGCACACTGCTGTACAGTGCCATGTCTGAAGTGTTCGTTTTGTACACTTCAAATAAAGTTTGTACAAAGCAAATAAAAAAAGAAAGAGCCGTGTGATGCTCTGAATCGCGCCCCACACTGCCCCCTACCGCAGCATGCAATAGACAGCTGCGGGAGTGGTAAAGCGCCCTGGCACCTGTCCGGAGAGTTGGGCTGAGCGCTGTTCAGCCATTCACAGGAAGCTTTGTATTTTCTGAATGAATACAAGGCTTCCTCCGATTGGCTGAGGTGAAGAGGCAGGCGGAGGTGAAGAGGCAGGCGGATGATGTCACGATCCCCCCCCCCCCCAGCCAATCAGAGGAAGCCCTGCACTCATTTACAAAAATGCAAGGTTTCCTATGAATGGATGAGCAGCGTTGCGTACTGTATGTAGTTTATGTACAGTTTATACAGCGCCCCCCCAGTGGGCACATCTGCCAGTGAGGGGGGAGGGCTCATTCACACACGCTGCATTTAGTTTTGTGCGCCTCTAAAGCAGCATAACGTGAAACACAAAGATGCCGCATTCCTAACAGCCCATGAATAGAGTAAGAAGCCTCAGCCTAGGAACCGCCCCTCCCAGGCCTCGCCCTTTTGATGCGTTTTGCCCCACCCATAGAAGTGAAAACGTGCAGCTGGATTTTTCTGCATCACAACCTGCTGGTATAGCAGGTAACAATGAGGCTCATGATGCATAAGAATCCAGCTGTTGCTCCACAATCTCCCCTCGATGACTAAGCTCCGTGGGTGGGGTGAAATGCGTCAGTGTGCCTGGGAGGAGCCTAGGCTTTGGATGGACACTGCCGGCATCCAGGTTCAGTGGCTCACCGGGAGCACAACCAGCGGCGCTCTAAAGTTATTCAATGGGGTCATATCTAAAACGCAGCACTATAGTAATCAATAAGCCAAAATCTGCAGATTTTAAGCGCGGACGCGTTTCGTCCTTCGTTGGCATGAAAAGATTTTACGCGTTTAAAACGCATCTAAAACACGAGTGCTTTAGGCACGCATTTTATGCAGGAACTTCTAGCCCTGCATTTGGAGCAGAAAATACGCACAGGTCCCCCTGTGAACGAGCGCTAATATCTAACAATCGATTGGTCCAAGCAAACTATTTTAAAGTGACAGTTGGAGCTCGGCTTTAATGCCGTGCGCATTAACTACTTAAGGACCGCCCGCCGCAGTGGTACGTCGGCTGTTTGAAGAGGAATATCGTTGTTATGGCAGCAGATAGCTTCCATAACCCCGGTATCCTCTTCAACAGCGGGCGGTCCGCTTTCAGATAAAAGTGGTCTCAGCTGCGGATTCACCGCAATTTTGAAGAGTGACATGTTGGGTATCAATTTACTCGGCGTAACATTATCTTTCACAATATAAAAAAAAAATGGGCTAACTTTACTGTTGTCTTATTTTTTAATTGAAAAAAAAATGTATTTTTCCCCCCCAAAAAATTGCTTTTGTAAGACCGCTGCGTAAATATGGTGTGACATAAAGTATTGCAACGACTGCCATTTTATTCTCTAGGGTGTCTGAAAAAAAATACATATAATGTTTGGGGGTTCTAAGTAATTTTCTAGCAAAAAAAAAAGATTTTAACTTGTAAACACAAAGTCTGAAAAACAGGCCCGGTCCTTAAGTGGTTAATGTGCGATAGTGCACCACAAAAAAGTAAGGCCCCACCAAAAGCGCTTCAACGCTCAACACAAGGATTTCCATTGTATTAAATAGCACTTATTCACACCCAGTGTAGCGCTGCTTGAAGCTAATTTCTTGAAAAAGTACCTGAGCTTCTTTTTGGGGGGGGGGGGGGGGGGGCGGAGTCACGCATTTCGGCCCCAATAAACTTCAATGGGAACACCTGAAAAAAAAAAAAAAAAGCATGTAATGTGTTTTTCGCAGTTTTTGTTTGCCTAGTTACTAGCTATTGGCTAAAACAAAACAAAAAAATGCGTAAAAACGTCTGTACAAGCGTTCTGGGAAACGCCCAAAAAAATGACCAAGTGTGAATAAGGCCTAAATGTTTCGAATAATAGCGGGGGGGAAGGCTAAAACTTCTGCCGCCCAGGTCCTTGGTTTGGCAAGTTTGCACTTCCTGTCCCATAGATCCGAACAGGAAGTAAGAGAAAATCCCGCACAACAGACAGCAATATACTGTAAATCTGGCAACCCACCCGCACTCTGGCCAATGCAGACGGAGAAATACATTCTGGGTGGAGTTCTCCTTTAAGCAGACAATGTTGTTGTTTTGGTTCTGGAATATGTTGTCGTGGGCGAGATCTATAAATAGATCTGGTTTCCCAAAACAAGGAGTCTGCGGCTTCTATATTTACCCGGACACTTTGAAGCCGCAGGATGTTTGCCCCGGCGGAGGAAGTCACGCCGATGATGGGGATGACAGATGGGGCTCGGAGGGCGAGCGATAAGCATCATTTTCCCTCGGGAACTCACAGCGAGACCCCCCCAGCTTCACTCCGCACCTATTTACTGGAGGAGCCGCAGAGATATTTACCGGCCCGACTCCGTCTGTAATCACGGAGAGGGGTCAGTGGTTGGCACTTTAGGCTTACAGCGCCGGGGTCCTGGGTTCTCCTCCCGATTTCTGCATGGAGTGTGTACAACTCTTCTCTCCCACAAACCAACAACACACAAGTTATACTGATGTGACTGTGGGGGAGGGGACATTAGAGTGTAAGCTCCTCTGTACAGAGACTGATGTGACTGTGGGGAGGGGACATTAGAGTGTAAGCTCCTCTGTACAGAGACTGATGTGACTGGCTCAGTGATCTCTGTACAGCACTACGGTATATGTCAGAGCTATCTAAATGTATTATAATAATAGTGTGTGACTGTGGGGGAGGGGACATTAGAGTGTAAGCTCCTCTGGTACAGAGACTGATGAGACCGGCTCAGTGATCTTTGTACAGCACTGCGGTATATGTCAGAGCTATATATATATATATATATATATATATATATATATATATATCTATATATAATAATTGACTGTGGGGGGAGAAGACATTAGAGTGTAAGCTCCTCTGGTACAGAGACTGATGTAACTGGCTCAGTGATCTCTATACAGCACTGCGGTATATGTCAGAGCTATATAAATGTATAATAATAATAGTGTGACTGTGGGGGAGGGGACATTAGAGTGTAAGCTCTTCTGGCACAGAGACTGATGTGACCGGCTCAGTGATCTCTGTACAACGCTGCGGTATATGTCAGAGCTATATATAATAGTTGACTGTGAGGTGAGGGGACATTAGAGTGCAAGCTCCTCTGGCACAGAGGTCTCTGTACAGTGCTGCGGTATATGTCAGAGTTATATAAATGTATAATACAAATAGTGTGACTGTGGGGGGAGGGGACATTAGAGTGTAAGCTCCTCTGGTACAGAGACTGATGTGCCTGGGGGGAGGGGACATTAGAATGTAAGCTCCTCTGATACAGAGACTGATCTCTGTTCAGCACTGCGGTATATGTCAGAGCTATATAAATGTATAATAATAATAGCATGTGACTGTGGGGGAGGGGACACTAGAGTGTAAGCTCCTCTGGTACAGAGATTGATGTGACCGGCTCAGTGATCTCTGTACAGTGCTGCGGTATATGTCAGAGCTATATAAATAACATTGTTGCGATATTTTATTTGAAGACAGTAAAAGAGATTTCAAAACCAGAGACAAATCATTGTTTTATTACTTTTTATTTTACACATCAGAAATGGTGGCAGTTCATCATATCAACATCTTGCAGAGCCGCCCCCGAGGAACAGACCTCACAAAGTACAAACTCAAATCATCATTGTTTCTGAACAAAGGGATTTTCCCAATTAAAAAAAAAAACCACAACAAATCCCTTTAGTCTCATAACCAGAAACCAAAATGTCGGCATTAGCCTGCACCTTTCATGTGTTAAGCGCTGATGACTTCACAAGGGGCGGGACTGATCTGATGGTGCTCGTGGGTGTGTCAATGAACAGCTAGCTTGAAACTTCTTGGACAGTACTGGGGGGGGGGAGAAGTAGGAGGCCACACTGATGGTTTTAGAGTTTAAATGCATTCACTGCATCATAAAATCCACAAAGCCAACGCGTTTCATATCGAACGCTCCCTTCATTAGGGCTGGAATGGAAGGAATGGCGAACCCTGGAGGATGATTTAATTAGGAGGTAGAACAGTTCCCAGGCTTCAGAGCTTTCCTAATCCAATAATCCTCCAGATTTCACCAAAGATGCCTAAATTCTCTGCCCTGCACCCTCCAGTTATAGATTTACTGGGACTTTCCAAAAACTCTTTTCCAAAAAAAATGTTGAATGCAGCAACATAAATCTCATGTGCTCAATGTGCATTAACCCCCCCCCCCCTCTGAGAGGCATAGCTTTGGGGGGCCCCAAATGCGAAAGTTGACCTGGGAACCCCCCCCTTGCAAAAGTTGACCTGGGACCCCCCTGCCCCCTCACTACCACTAGGGTGGGCGAGCAATCTGATCCCAGTTTAACATACAAGCCAGCCAACCCATCAGCGCGGATTGTGGCCTGCCTGGGTGGGCAGTGCTGTACTTGGCTGGGTGCGAAGGCAGGGCAGTACTGGGCTGTGGGGGGGCAGGGCTGTACTGGGCTGGGGGGGGGGGCAGGGCTGTACTGGGCTGGGCGGGGGGGGGCAGGGCTGTACTGGGCTGGGCGGGAGGGGCAGGGCTGTTCTGGGCAGGATGGGAGTGGCAGGGTGGGAGGGGAAGGGCTGTACTGGGCTGGGTGGGAGGGGCAGGGCTGTACTGGGCTGTTCTGGGGAGGGTGGAAGGGGCAGGGCTGTACTGGGCAGGGTGGGAGGGGCAGGGCAGAGAGTTCACGGCTGGGAAAGGGGCTTGTGTAGGTAAAACCAGAAATTTAGAGGGCTCCAGGACGGGCCCCCTGGTCTGATGGGTGGGGCAGGGCTGTACTGGGCTGGGTGCGAAGGCAGGGCTGTACTGGGCTGGGCGGGGGGGCAGGGCTGTTCTGGGCTGGGCAGGGGGGGCAGGGCTGTTCTGGGCAGGGTGGGAGGGGCAGGGCAGAAAGTTCACGACTGGGAAAGGGGCTTGTGTAGGTAAAACCAGAAATTTAGAGGGCTCCAGGATGGGCCCCCTGGGTCTGGTGGGTGGGGCAGGGCTGTACTGGGCTGGGTAGGGGGGAGGCAGGGCTGTACTGGGCTGGGAGGCAGGGGGCATTTTTCCCCAGCAACACAATGTAAAACCTGTGACAGCGAGGCGCACAGGGCACCCCCCAAAGCATGAACGGGGTCACAATTGCTGCCCCTTAAGCTCCGCCCATACCCCTGTAAAGCCGTGACGAGAACTGCCACATGTACCAATTTCCAAAACAAGTTGCTGTCAAGAGAAGCAGCAGGAAGTGCTGCAAAAAAAATAAATCTTTGGTAAATGTAGGAAAATAAAACTTTATTTCACATTTTATTCCCTCACAAAAATATTTTTACCCTTTATAAACAGATATGTACAGCCGGGGTGACTCAGGAGCAGAGACATGCCAGGAGATAGTCGGGATTTAAATATCGACGAAATAATTGAAGAGCTGGACCTATGGCACGGAGTGGAGAGCACCCATAACAATGCGGAGTGCAGTAACCCATAGCAACCAGATGTCGCTTCACTGAGCACATGAAGCTGAGTTCTGATTGGTTGAGGGTGCTGCACTCGGCAGTTGTTGCCTTCTACAAAGACAGAGAGAGATGGAATGACCATCAAGACATCGCCCCGTCCTGATGGCAGATTGGGAAATGCGTCTGGTGTTCTCTGGTTCCATCCCAATGAAGAAAATAATATGAAATCGGAAGAAAACATCGCTACAAAAATGCCAACAGAAGTGTCACTTTCAGCCCGGCCTGGCCTTATTCCTGTCTCCTTAGCTTCACCTAAGCTGCCCTGAGAGAGGCGGAGTTTTTCATCCCAACAACCAATCAGCTATTGTATAAAGGAACCACTCTGGCAATGGCGTTCCTGCATACGGGGCACTTTTTGGGCGAGGGCAGAGCCTGGTAGCACTCGTAGCAGGAACAGACGTGGCCGCACTCTAAGAATACGGAGGATTTCTGGTTGGTGAGGCAGATGATGCAGGTGTTGCGGGCCTCCTCCGCTTCGTCATCTCCGAGCCTCGCCCGCGCGTCCTCGAATTCCTGCTGGAGCCTCTTCAGGCGCTGCTTCTCCTTGTACAGCTTGTACTGACGTCTCAGGATGAAGAAGAGGGTGACGCAGGTGGCCACCCCGCACAGCAGGCACAGGATCTTCCACACCCGGACCTGGGACTCTTGTCTTTGCACCAATGAGTCAAAGTCCAGCTTGCTGAGATAATACTGCATGCCGGCTTTAGGGGGCTGAAGCTTGATGGTCTTATTGTCCAAGACCAGCTCGCCCACCCCCGTCACCGCCGCCCCGATTCTCAGCATCTCCTCCGTCTCCTGGACCCCTTTCGGCCGCTCACCCGTCAGGAGGTGCCCCAGCGCGTTGGTGAAAGACTGCACTGTGGGGTGGAACTTCTCATAGACAGTCTCCAAGTCTAACTCGGTGGCTTCTAAAGGTTTCATGACTCGGACAGCGAGACCGCCTGCGCCTGCATCCTCCGGGACGAGGTCAAAGGGCACCGTGTTCGTTCTCTGGTGGATGACTTTCTCGTGATCATTCCTGGGAAAAAAGGTCAAACCCTTAAATGTTTGTATGTTAAAAGCAAACCCGATCCCTTATTTAAAGTTGACTCTCCCACTCCCCTCTGACTTTAAATACTTCAGATTTTGGACATACATAGCACGCCCAAAGGGTGAAGGGTTAAGCACAAGCCGATGACTGCAGTAGCAGCCGCCATCAGCTTGTGCCCACTTTTCTGTAGCTGGCACCTGGCTTATTTACCGTTGGCTCTCCCATTCCCCTCGGATTTTAACTCCTTCAGCTCTATGGACGTACGTAGCACATCCAAAGAGTGAAGGGTTAAGCACAAGCTGATGACTGCAGTAGCAGCCGCCATCAGCTTGTGCCCACTTTTCTGTAGGTGGCACCTAGCTTATTTACAGTTGGCTCTCCTATCCCCCTTGGACTTTAACGCCTTCAGCTCTATGGAAGTACGTAGCACATCCAAAGAGTAAGGGGTTAAGTCCAAGCTGATGAATGCAGTAGTATGTGCTATAAGCTTTTGCCTGCTTTCCAGTATCTGGCACCTCACTTATTTACAGTTGGCTCCCCCCTCCCCTCTGATTTTAACTACTTTAGCTCTCTGGACTTTGTAGTACGTCTAAAGAGAATATGGTCAAACACAAGCTGATGGTCAAACACAAGCTGATGGCTCTCCCATCCCCCTCTGATTATAACTACTTCAGCTCTTTGGACGTACACAGTACGTCCAAAGAGTGAAGGGTTAAGCACAAGCCGATGGCGGCAGTAGCAGCCGACATCAGCTTTTGCCCGCTTACCTGTAGCTGGCTCGCAGCTTATTTAAAGTTGGCTCTCCCAACCCCCTCTAACAACTTCAGCTCTCTGGACATATGTAGTACGTCCAAAGAGTGAAGGGTTAAGCACAAGCTGATGGCTCTCCCATCCCCCTCCCCCAAAGTGGTTAAATCCGGCCTCCCCTTCAGTCTTGTACAGTTGTACTGGCTCCTCCTCCTCCTGGACTGAGATGGTTTACTCCGATTTCACTGCACACTGTGAGCTTCTCACAATGTGCATTAGAAGCTGCAGCAAGTCAGATAAGAGCCCCGTCTCATTTCTTGGCTGGAGGACGTCCAGCATCATCTAGCAATTTTCACCCAGCCTCACTGTCTCTGGCCCCGCCCCTTTCATTTATTGGATTTCAGGTGGGGGTGGGGAGGGGGGGGGGGACCAGGAATGTTGAATTATAAGCAGATTAACGGTTTGATAGACAAAACTTTATATGCTCTGGAAATGTGGAAAGGATCAGACCCCCCCTTGTCAGGTTCTTTCTGGGGAGACTTAACCTTCTCTATTCGTCCTGTTGGTGGGAAAATTAAAGTTATACAGTTGTTACTGGAACGTGATGCAAGGGGAAATCTTCCAACGGGGACATCCGTTTTGGTGATGGTCCTCTAAGAAAGGCATTTCTGCTCACTTCCTGTTGTGTCTCCACAACAGGAAGTGAAGGAAAATCCTCCCCCAACAGGACACAGACAGCCCCCCCCCAAAAAAAAAACCTTGACAGGGGTTCTAACCCACCCGTGTTCCATACAAAACTGAAAAAGAAAGCTTTAGATACACTCTATATGTTTCAGTCTGACCTGAGCTGTAACCACCCCGCAGTCTTTCCAGAGAGCGTCCAGCCTCCATGACGGCAGATGGTTCGCACTGAGTCCCTGGTGACGCCGGTAGCTGGTCAGGTGATCGGCGGGTTTGGGTCACCTGAGTGCGCAGAGAATGTTTGCGTTGTCAGAGAAGAGGACCTCCGCCGCCGGCGTCATCCATCACCAGCACAGGTGACACCTTCCATAAATCTCAGTGATTTATGTGTTTACTGACTTCCTCCTCATCCCCGGCAACCCGTCCCACCGGCAGCCTGCCAGCCGCCACCCTCAGGGCTTATTTACAGAAGGAACGCTCAGGAAGAGAACCAATCACAGAGCAACGGGCTTCACAACCTTCCCCCGACTTCCTCTCCCATATTCCTTCCACAATGATAAAAAACACTTTTCAGAGATCTGTCTAAAAAATGGAGACTATAGACCAAGGTCAACTTTATTTTACATTTTTTTTAACTGGCTTTAGAGTAGAACTCCGGGATTCAAAGTGCCCTGAATAATTCTTACCATTATTATTACATATCATTTTCTAAACTTACATAATTTTAGTGTAAATGAGTCTCCTGGCCTGTCAGTCAAGGTATAATGTCATGGTAGGCGGTACAAACCAGGAGTCTCCTGGCCTGTCAGCCAAGGTATTATGTCATGGTAGGCGGGACAAACCAGGAGTCTCCTGGCCTGTCAGTCAAGGTATGATGTCATGGTGGGCGGGACAAACCAGGAGTCTCCTGGCATGTCAGTGAAGGTATGATGTCATGGTGGGCGGGACAAACCAGGAGTCTCCTGGCCTGTCAGTCAAGGTATGATGTCATGGTAGGCGGGAAAAACCATGAGTCTCCTAGCCTGTCAGCCAAGGTATTATGTCATGGTGGGCGGGACAAACCAGGAGTCTCCTGGCCTGTCAGCCAAGGTATGATGTCATGGTAGGCGGGACAAACCAGGAGTCTCCTGGCATGTCAGTGAAGGTATGATGTCATGGTGGGCGGGACAAACCAGGAGTCTCCTGGCCTGTCAGTCAAGGTATGATGTCATGGTAGGCGGGACAAACCATGAGTCTCCTAGCCTGTCAGTCAAGGTATTATGTCATGGTGGGCGGGACAAACCAGGAGTCTCCTGGCCTGTCAGCCAAGGTATGATGTCATGGTAGGCGGGACAAACCAGGAGTCTCCTGGCCTGTCAAGGTATGATTTTATGGTGGGCGGGACAAACCAGGAGTCTCCTGGCCTGTCAAAGGTATAATGTCATGGTAAGCGGGACAAACCAGGAGTCTCCTGGCCTGTCAGTCAAGGTATAATGTCATGGTGGGCGAGGCAAACCAGGGGACTCCGGGCCTCGTCATGGTGGGCGAGGCAAACCAGGGGACTCCGGGCCTGTCAGGCATTTCTGCTCACTTCCTGTTGTGTCTCCACAACAGGAAGTGAAGGAAAATCCTCCCCCAACAGGACACAGACAGCCCCCCCCCCCCCCAAAAAAAAAAAACCTTGACAGGGGTTCTAACCCACCCGTGTTCCATACAAAACTGAAAAAGAAAGCTTTAGATACATTCTATATGTTTCAGTCTGACCTGAGCTGTAACCACCCCGCAGTCTTTCCAGAGAGTGTCCAGCCTCCATGACGGCAGATGGTTCGCACTGAGTCCCTGGTGACGCCGGTAGCTGGTCAGGTGATCGGCGGCTTTGGGTCACCTGAGTGCGCAGAGAATGTTTGCGTTGTCAGAGAAGAGGACCTCCGCCGCCATTCCGTTGTCATTCATCACCAGCACAGGTGACACCTTCCATAAATCTCAGTGATTTATGTGTTTACTGACTTCCTCCTCATCCCCGGCAACCCGTCCCACCGGCAGCCTGCCAGCCGCCACCCTCAGGGCTTATTTACAGAAGGAACGCTCAGGAAGAGAACCAATCACAGAGCAACGGGCTTCACAACCTTCCCCCGACTTCCTCTCCCATATTCCTTCCACAATGATAAAAATGGCTTTTCAGAGATCTGTCTAAAATATGGAGACTATAGACCAAGGTCAACTTTATTTTACATTTTTTTTAACTGGCTTTAGAGTAGAACTCCGGGATTCAAAGTGCCCCGAATAAATCTTACCATTATTACATATCATTTTCTAAACTTACATCATTTTAGTGTAAATGATTGTACAAATGTAAGTGACGTTATTATTCTTTAAGGTAAGATGCAGCTTTGCCCAGGCATGGTGGGGAGGGATCGGTGAATCGCCAACGTCGCTTCCTTTTACTGTTTGGCAATGCTAGATCGTACTATAATTCCCATCATGCATTGGGGATTGCTGCACTTAATGGGAGTGTATGTGGGCAGTCAGGTATTGATTTAATGGTGGGTGGGACAAACCAGGAGTCTGCTGGCCTGTCAGTCAAGGTATTATGTCACGGTGGGCGAGGCAAACCAGGAGTCCTCGGACTGGTCAGTCAAGGTATGATGTCATGGTGGGCGGGAGAAACCAGGAGTCTCCTAGCCTGTCAGTCAAAGTATGATGTCATGGTGGTTGGGACAAACCAGGAATCTCCTGGCCTGTCAGTCAAGGTATGATGTCATGGTGGGCGGGAGAAACCAGGAGTCTCCTGGCCTGTCAGTCAAAGTATGATGTCATGGTGGTTGGGACAAACCAGGAATCTCCTGGCCTGTCAGTCAAGGTATGATGTCATGGTGGGCGGGAGAAACCAGGAGTCTCCTGGCCTGTCAGTCAAGGTATTATGTCATGGTGGGCGGGACAAACCAGGAGTCTCCTGGCCTGTCAGTCAAGGTATAATGTCATGGTGGGCGGGACAAACCAGGAGTCTCCTGGCCTGTCAGCCAAGGTATGATGTCATGGTGGGCGGGACAAACCAGGAGTCTCCTGGTCTGTCAGCCAAGGTATGATGTCATGGTGGACAGGACAAACCAGGAGTCTCCTGGCCTGTCAGTCAAATTAGGCAGTAAAGGTGGATGGGACAGACTGGGAGTCTGCAACGCCTGGGCCCTTCCACGCGTACATCCATGTGAAGAGCAATGTTTGTCTGCCTGGGATGCACAGGGAACACAGACAGTGCAAGTTCAGAACACGCACCCACGCGGATGTCAAACTGGATGTCTGTGCAACCGCTGCATCCCAATTCGTATGCATGGGAGTGCCTGCATGCAGATGCATGGAACACCTGTACATCCCACGTGGGCAAACACGCCTCTTCACACAGATGTAAGTACGCCCGTGTGAACGAAGCCTTAAACTGATGTCTTCTATCACTTTCACCAAGTGTGTAAAAATCATTATATTACAAAAACACAGAGAGAACACTGGGGTCCCAGAGCATTATGGGAAAAGCACAGCATTAGCTGTTTGCTATCAGAGTCCCTCGCTCTATCTAATACACAGTACGAAATCATCCGAACACAGCAGACAGGGAGGGATGGAAGAGGAAGGAGTCACAGCTCCGATTCACCTTTATGTAAACTACAGCTTGAGCTACTGAGCTCGGCATGTATATATAAAGTCAGAGGTAACTAAAAAATGAAAAGAAGTCGAGAGCTCCACCAAATGCGGCTTGCAGTGGGAGATGCTCGGAGAATTCTCAAGGTGAGAATCGCTGTCATTGGGGGGGGGGGATGTCCTGCAGATGTCCTAAAAATTTAGGGAGGAGACGAGGCTCAGGCACAGAGTCCTTACACTATAAAGCCATGCAGAATGGTGTGTGTGGGGGGGGGGGGGGGTCACTGCAGCCATGTACAAAACGCTGTGCTGCATCGTTCTGACACAATACGGCAGTTTAGCGGTTTGGCTGGAGCGGACTCGTTAAGCAGCAGCCCGGGGAGTTAGCTATGGGACTCACCACAGGTGCGTCGTTCGGTTCCACACCATCTTGTGCTCCTTCAGCGACAGCCTGTGGATGACACCTTTACAGTTGTCCATGAACTGACTGCTGAGGGAATCCTTCGCAGCTCGCACCACGCCTGAAAAAAAACAAACAAAAAAAACCGCATCTAAGCCTGAAGAGAAGAAGCACGGAGCTTGCAGCACTATATAAAAAGAGGACCTGTCATGAAAACCAGCAAAGATGGTTGTATAGCCCAAACCCAAATCAATTTAATTAAAAAATGTTATATTTATTAATACTTGAAACGAGGGCGAGTACTCGGCTCGGGATTTGAGCAATGCATCAATGCACCTAAGTTGAAACCCCCCCCCCTTGTACCTCCAGCGGCCTGCTGTCAGCAACTGTGACTCCTGTGTCTTCAATGACTGTGTAACCACTGTGCACTGCAGCAGCATCTGTCTCCTGTGACCCCCCCTGATTTCCCTGCATCTCCAATGACCCCTGCGTTCTGGTGTTTCTAGTGCCACCCCTCCCCCAGTGTTCCTGTGTCACCCAAAGACCCCAGAGCATCCTGTGTCATCCTAAGACTCCAGTGCGTTCTTGGCGCCTCCTCCATCTACAGGCAGCCACAGTTACGCTCCCGTATCTCTTTGCTTGTCTCTCAGTGGATACGGACCTCGGTCGGTGACACCCCGGGTACATGAGGTTAGCTTTCTATGCATTAAGGTGAAAAACCTCCTGTGATGCAGCAGCCCCCGAGCCCCCCTTTTACTTACCTGAACCCGGCCTTTCCAGCGACAGGGACGAGCACACCCGCTCCAGCCGGTGCCTCGAGTCCTGATTGGATAGAGTGATAGTAGCGCAGCCATTGGCTCCTGCTGCTGTCAATCAAATCCAATGACGTGGGAGCTTAGGACATGCCGAGTCCTGCCGTCTGTGTCAATGGACGCAGCAGCAGGACACGGGAGCGCGCCCCTCCACTCGAGAAGAGGAGGAGGATCAGGGGCCACTCTGTGCAAAACCAACTGCACAGAGGTAAGTATGACATGTTTGTGTGTATTTTTTTTTTTTAAAAACAAACCTTTAGATATCCTTTAAGAGCACCATTTAAAGAGTAACTCCACTTTTGTGGGGCCCCTGTGTATAGGTCTGAGGGGCCCCTGTGTATGGGTGTGAGCGGCCCCTGTGTATGGGTGTGAGCGGCCCCTGTGTATGGGTGTGAGCGGCCCCTGTGTATGGGTGTGAGCGGCCCCTGTGTATGGGTGTAAGGGGCCCCTGTGTATGGGTGTGACCGGCCCCTGTGTATGGGTGTGACCGGCCCCTGTGTATGGGTGTGAGCGGCCCCTGTGTATGGGTGTGAGCGGCCCCTGTGTATGGGTGTGAGCGGCCCCTGTGTATGGGTGTGAGCGGCCCCTGTGTATGGGTGTGAGCGGCCCCTGTGTATGGGTGTGAGCGGCCCCTGTGTATGGGTGTGAGCGGCCCCTGTGTATGGGTGTGAGCGGCCCCTGTGTATGGGTGTGAGCGGCCCCTGTGTATGGGTGTGAGCGGCCCCTGTGTATGGGTGTGAGCGGCCCCTGTGTATGGGTGTGAGCGGCCCCTGTGTATGGGTGTGAGCGGCCCCTGTGTATGGGTGTGAGCGGCCCCTGTGTATGGGTGTGAGCGGCCCCTGTGTATGGGTGTGAGCGGCCCCTGTGTATGGGTGTGAGCGGCCCCTGTGTATGGGTGTGAGGGGCCCCTGTGTATGGGTGTGAGGGGCCCCTGTGTATGGGTGTGAGGGGCCCCTGTGTATGGGTGTGAGGGGCCCCTGTGTATGGGTGTGAGGGGCCCCTGTGTATGGGTGTGAGCGGGCCCCTGTGCATGGATGTGAGGGGCCCCTGTGTATGGGTGTGAGGGGCCTCTGTGTATGGGTGTGAGGGGGCCCTGTGTATGGGTGTGAGGGGCCCCTGTGTATAGGTGTGAGGGGCCCCTGTGGATAGGTGTGAGGGGCCCCTGTGTATGGGTGTGAGGGGCCCCTGTGTATGGGTGTGAGGGGCCCCTGTGTATGGGTGTGAGGGGCCCCTGTGTATAGGTGTGAGGGGCCCCTGTGGATAGGTGTGAGGGGCCCCTGTGTATGGGTGTGAGGGGCCCCTGTGTATGGGTGTGAGGGGCCCCTGTGTATGGGTGTGAGGGGCCCCTGTGTATGGGTGTGAGGGGCCCCTGTGTATGGGTGTGAGGGGCCCCTGTGTATGGGTGTGAGGGGCCCCTGTGGATAGGTGTGAGGGGCCCCTGTGGATAGGTGTGAGGGGCCCCTGTGGATAGGTGTGAGGGGCCCCTGTGTATGGGTGTGAGGGGCCCCTGTGTATGGGTGTGAGGGGCCCCTGTGTATGGGTGTGAGGGGCCCCTGTGTATGGGTGTGAGGGGCCCCTGTGTATGGGTGTGAGGGGCCCCTGTGTATAGGTGTGAGGGGTCCAGCGTACCTTCAATGACAGCATACGGGACGCACTTCCCAGGCAAGTCCATGAGGATGTTCTGCAGGTCATGGTCCAGGGAGATCTTCTTGGCTCCCTTTAAGAAGAAGAAAAAGAAAAAAAATATTTGCTCATCAGAACTTTTCATATTTGGCATCCTGATAGCTATGCCCCCCCCCCCCATTATCTGCCTGCAATGCAAAGAGAAGCACAAAGACCCGGTGATGACACCACTGTGTATAAAATAAGGTATGTAATGAAATGGAAAGGTTTTATTGTAAATATTTCATCACAAAAAGGAAAAAAGAAAGGCGGCTGGCAAAGATTCCCAACCTTCAGTGTCTGCGCGGTGCGGTACTTGTGGCGGTACACCGTGTAGAAGATGGCGGTAATGGCAGAACTGGAGGCCAGAAGGATGATCTGCCCCAGGCTGGGCCGTTCCATGTCTGCGGAGAAAAGGCAAAGAGGGGTCAGTGACAACCTTCTACACAATCACATCGATAAATTCATTGAAGGATCATTCACGTTTTTTTTTTGCTAGAAAAATTACTTAGAATCCCCAAAAAATGATCTAATTTCTGAAAAGAGCCTGTGATACTTAAGTACATGGGAGGAGTCTGTGATACTTATGTACATGGGAGGAGTCTGTGATACTTATGTACATGGGAGGAGCCTGTGATACTTATGTACATGGAGGAGCCTGTGATACTTATGTACATGGGAGGAGCCTGTGATACTTATGTACATGGGAGGAGCCTGTGATACTTATGTACATGGGAGGAGCCTGTGATACTTATGTACATGGAGGAGCCTGTGATACTTATGTACATGGGGAGGAGCCTGTGATACTTATGTACATGGGAGGAGCCTGTGATACTTATGTACATGGGAGGAGCCTGTGATACTTATGTACATGGGAGGAGCCTGTGATAGTTATGTATATGGGAGGAGCCTGTGATAGTTATGTACATGGGAGGAGCCTGTGATACTTATGTACATGGGAGGAGCCTGTGATACTTATGTATATGGAGGAGCCTGTGATACTTATGTACATGGGAGGAGCCTGTGATACTTATGTACATGGGAGGAGCTGTGATACTTATGTACATGGGAGGAGCCTGTGATACTTATGTACATGGGAGGAGCCTGTGATACTTATGTACATGGGAGGAGCCTGTGATACATCAGTACATGGGAGGAGCCTGTGATACATCAGTACATGGGAGGAGCCTGTGATATTTATGTACATGGGAGGAGCCTGTGATACTTATGTACATGGAGGAGCCTGTGATACTTATGTACATGGGAGGAGCCTGTGATACATCAGTACATGGGAGGAGCCTGTGATACATCAGTACATGGGAGGAGCCTGTGATACATCTGTACATGGGAGGAGCCTGTGATACTTCTGTACATGGGAGGAGCCTGTGATACTTCTGTACATGGGAGGAGCCTGTGATACTTCTGTACATGGGAGGGAGCCTGTGATACATCAGTACATGGGAGGAGCCCTGTGATACATCAGTACATGGGAGGAGCCTGTGATACATCAGTACATGGGAGGAGCCTGTGATACATCAGTACATGGGAGGAGCCTGTGATACTTATGTACATGGGAGGAGCCTGTGATACTTATGTACATGGGAGGAGCTGTGATACTTATGTACATGGGAGGAGCCTGTGATACTTATGTACATGGGAGGAGCCTGTGATACATCAGTACATGGGAGGAGCCTGTGATATTTATGTACATGGGAGGAGACTGTGATACATCAGTACATGGGAGAGCCTGTGATACATCAGTACATGGAGGAGCCTGTGATACATCAGTACATGGGAGGAGCCTGTGATATTTATGTACATGGGAGGAGCCTGTGATACTTATGTACATGGGAGGAGCCTGTGATACTTATGTACATGGAGGAGCCTGTGATACTTATGTACATGGGAGGAGCCTGTGATGGGATTTGTTTTTATTTCAAACAAACTTCTTTCATGTTGTCATTATGGGGGGATGTTTGTAGAATTTTGAGGAAAATAATGAATTTAATCCATTTTGGAATAAGACTGTAACATAAGAAAATGTAGAAGAAGTGAAGCGCTGTGAATACTTTTCGGATGCACTGTATATTCAAAAAAACACAATACATAACCCAATTTTTTGGGTAAAATATAAAAGATGTTACGCCGAGTAAACAGATACCAACGTGTCACGCTTTAAAATTGCGCATGCCCATGCAATGGCGGCAAATTACGTAAATTTTACTATCCATAGGCGCCGCTTTAAAAGCCTTTACATGTTACCACTTTAGATGTACAGAGGAGGTCTACAGCTAGAATTACTGAACATGTTCACGGTGATACCTCACATGTGTGGGACGATTGCTAATTGCATGCGTGTGACACCAACCCGCACGTTCGCCTTTGCGCGTGAGCATGGGGGGATGGAGGTACTTTCATTAAAAAAATTATGTTATCACTTTTATTACTGTCAGAAGAAATGTAAACATCCTTTGGGACAGCAATAGGCAGTGACAGGTCCTCTTTATGGAGGGATCTGGGAGTCTACAAGTCCCCAAATCCCTCCTCTGTCCTTTAAAAACAATCAAAACACGAAGATCGATGTGATCAGATGCTTTTCATCTTTAAAAATGGCGCAGTTTACATCCTGATAAACCAGAAGTGATGTCAGGTCATCACTTCCAGTTCCCTATATCATAGAGGTGGATAGAGCGGTTCCGGTCTTTGTCCGTCTCTATGATCAGCCGGCGGAAGTGACGGTGTACTGTCAAAATAGCCATTGCTACAAAATCTCCAATTACGTCACTTCCGGTGCTGGCAAGTCACAACCAGCTGGCGTGACGTAAATACTGCGCGTGTGCAGATCGACTGAGGTCGAGGAAAATTATAGAACACCGCCATGTTGGTACATCTAAAACATTGGAAAATTATAGAAAACCGCCATGTTGGTACACCTAAAACATTCCTGATTGCCCGTCCTGGCGGTGTTCTATACTTTTCCAAATGTTTTAGGTGTACCAACATGGCGGTGTTCTGTAATTTTTCCAAATGTTTTAGGTGTACCAACATGGTGGTGTTCTATAATTTTTCCAAATGTTTTAGGTGTACCAACATGGCGGTGTTCTAGAATTTTTCCAAATGTTTTAGGTGTACCAACATGGTGGTGTTCTATAATTTTCCAAATGTTTTAGGTGTACCAACATGGCGGTGTTCTATAATTTTTCCAAATGTTTTAGGTGTACCAACATGATGGCGGTGTTCTGTAATTTTTCCAAATGTTTTAGGTGTTCCAACATGGCGGTGTTCTATAATTTTCCAAATGTTTTAGGTGTACCAACAAACTTGGTCCCCTCCTGCTGTTAGTAAAAGCAAACCAGCAGCTAATTAGCCGCTAGAATTGCTTTCACAAAAGACCCGCCCGCCGGCTCTAAGAAATGTTACCAGTACGGCGCTGGTCAGGAAGTGGTTAAGTCAATTGGGGTGCTTAAATTTTTTTTTTCTATTTTAGTTTTATTTATGTATTTTTAACTTTATTGCTATCACAGGGGTGTGAATAAGTCCCCTTGAGATAGCTTTGGGCAGGTGGCAGGTCCTCCTTATGGACGATGTCCCCTCTGCTCTCCAAAGCAGCTAATCAAGCACAGATTATGCTTGGTTAGCGGATTCCTTGGCCATAACAAGGAAATGACGGCTCTGGAACTGGAGAAATCGTGTCACTAATCAGATTCATTAGTCACTGAGGAGAGATCAGGGAAAGGACGTTCCTCCATCTCCTCTGTGGGAAGCCGTCCCGACTGTTCACCACTGTTCCAGGCTCCCCGGAGGAACAGGACAACCTGGGAACCACTGTGGGGGGTGGGGGGCATGGCGGGTCCTTCCCAGCTCTGTAAAAGTGATCAGGTGGGTGTAAAGTGGCCCGGATCGCTTTTACCTGACAGCCAATCACCAGCTGGGAAAAAATAAAATAAAATATCAGAATCACGAAGAAGTCCCCTTGAGCATGAACCCCTACACATCGCTGGAAATGGGATCTCTTCCCGACTCCTAGAGGCGACCTCCAAACTCATCTCTATTCCGTCCTCCGGAGTCCTCCCAACTCATCTTTATTCCGTCCTCCCAACTCATCTCTATTCCATCCTCCGGAGTCCTCCCAACTCATCTCTATTTCATCCTCCGGAGTCCTCCCAACTCATCTCTATTCCATCCTCCGGAGTCCTCCCAACTCATCTCTATTCCGTCCTCCGGAGTCCTCCCAACTCATCTTTATTCCGTCCTCCCAACTCATCTCTATTCCATCCTCCGGAGTCCTCCCAACTCATCTCTATTTCATCCTCCGGAGTCCTCCCAACTCATCTCTATTCCATCCTCCGGAGTCCTCCCAACTCATCTCTATTTCATCCTCCGGAGTCCTCCCAACTCATCTCTATTCCATCCTCCGGAGTCCTCCCAACTCATCTCTATTCCATCCTCCGGAGTCCTCCCAACTCATCTCTATTTCATCCTCCGGAGTCCTCCCAACTCATCTCTATTCCATCCTCCGGAGTCCTCCCAACTCATCTCTATTCCATCCTCCGGAGTCCTCCCAACTCATCTCTATTCCATCCTCCGGAGTCCTCCCAACTCATCTTTATTCCGTCCTCCCAACTCATCTCTATTCCATCCTCCGGAGTCCTCCCAACTCATCTCTATTCCATCCTCCGGAGTCCTCCCAACTCATCTCTATTCCATCCCCCAGAGTCCTCCCAACTCATCTCTATTCCATTCCCCAGAGTCCTCCCAACTCATCTCTATTCCATCCCCCAGAGTCCTCCCAACTCATCTCTATTTCATCCTCCGGAGTCCTCCCAACTCATCTCTATTCCATCCTCCGGAGTCCTCCCAACTCATCTCTATTCCATTCCCCAGAGTCCTCCCAACTCATCTCTATTCCATCCTCCGGAGTCCTCCCAACTCATCTCTATTCCATCCTCCGGAGTCCTCCCAACTCATCTCTATTCCATCCCCCAGAGTCCTCCCAACTCATCTCTATTTCATCCTCCGGAGTCCTCCCAACTCATCTCTATTCCATCCTCCGGAGTCCTCCCAACTCATCTCTATTTCATCCTCCGGAGTCCTCCCAACTCATCTCTATTTCATCCTCCGGAGTCCTCCCAACTCATCTCTATTTCATCCTCCGGAGTCCTCCCAACTCATCTTTATTCCGTCCTCCCAACTCATCTCTATTCCATCCTCCGGAGTCCTCCCAACTCATCTCTATTCCATCCTCCGGAGTCCTCCCAACTCATCTCTATTCCATCCCCCAGAGTCCTCCCAACTCATCTCTATTCCATCCTCCGGAGTCCTCCCAACTCATCTCTATTCCATCCTCCGGAGTCCTCCCAACTCATCTCTATTCCATCCTCCGGAGTCCTCCCAACTCATCTCTATTCCATCCTCCGGAGTCCTCCCAACTCATCTCTATTCCATCCTCCGGAGTCCTCCCAACTCATCTCTATTCCATCCTCCGGAGTCCTCCCAACTCATCTCTATTCCTTCCGCCGGAGTCCTCCCAACTCATCTCTATTCCATCCTCCGGAGTCCTCCCAACTCATCTCTATTCCATCCTCCGGAGTCCTCCCAACTCATCTCTATTCCATCACCCGGAGTCCTCCCAACTCATCTCTATTCCATCCTTCGGGGTCCTCCCAACTCCTCTCTGTTCCGTCCTTCGGGGTCCTCCCAACTCCTCTCTGTTCCGTCCTCCCAACTCCTCTCTGTTCCATCCCCCAGAGTCCTCCCAACTCATCTCTGTTCCATCCCCCAGAGTCCTCCCAACTCCTCTCTGTTGCATCCTCCGGAGTCCTCCCAACTCCTCTCTGTTTCGTCCCCCCTGGCTTGACCTCCAGACTCATCTCCGTCCTGCCCCCCCCCCGGAGTCCTCCCAACTCATCTCCCCCCGGCAGATCATGTGTCGTTAGGGACCATATTTGGTCCATGACGTTGTGCAGGATTGGAGGAGGGGATCACCGGGGAGATTTCAACTCACTTCCTGTCACTGTGACACCCACACACGGATAGGGTCGCCACCTCATCCCTTCAACCACTTGCTGACCAGCTTGCGCCGATATACGCTGGCAGAATGGCATTCCTGCGCAAACTGGGGTACCTGTACGTTGGTCCGTAAGCGGGGGCGTGCGCCGCGGGTCCCGACGACTCAATGTCTGCCAACGGCGAGGAGCGGCAGAACGGGCAACTGCCCATATAAACAAGGCAATTCCCCGTTCTGCCAGATGACATGACAGGGATGTACTGCTCCCGGTGATCTATTGTCACGTTCCAGTGAGCCCATCCCCCACCCCCCTACAATTAGACCACACCCAGGGAACACACTTAACCCCTTCATCGCCCCCCCCCAGTGTTGAACCCCTTCCCTGCCAGTGTCATCATGACATTGATCTGTGTATTTTTATAGCTCTGATCAATGTAATGAAGTCACTGGTCCCCAAAAAGAGTCATTTGGGGGTCAGATTAGTCCTCTGCAATGTCGCAGTCCCGCTAAAAATGGCAGATCGCCGCCATTACTAGTAAAAACAATAAAAAAAAAAACAAAAGTC